>PVJH01013511.1:0-60171 GCA_004026705.1 Nesogale talazaci | reverse complement strand
GAGTTTATCAATGTCTCGTTAAACGGCTTGTCTTCTGGAAGTTTGCAACTGAGTTTATGGTCAGAATTTGCTTTGGCCTTTTGCAGTTTGTGGTAGTCACATAATTTCATGTCCACTTGATAAATAGGTATAGGGGTGGAATCTATCCTGTCAATCAGGAGTCTAGCCTGACGATGCCTCCTTGTGGGTACGGCCTTCTTCTGAGGATTCTGGGAACTTCCTCTCTTTCTCCCTGGAGGTGGGTCACACACACTCTCTCTGTTTCACCTCTCTATTTGGAAGCCACTTTGAGCCAAGCTGATGGCAGCCAGAGATGACTCCACCACTGCTGGATCCACAAGACCTTTGCATGCGCTGCATGCATCTGAAGAGGAATTTGTAGACCAATATCAGACCAGACATATGGGCTAATATTGCACATATGGACTTGATCTGAACTGGGCTGGGATGTTTTTTCAATATGCAATTACTCTTTGATATAAAGCTCTTTCTTACACAATTTTTTTTTTCTCTTGTCAACCTGGCCCAAAACACAATTCTTTGAAGAAGCTGAGAATAAGATGGGATCAAAGGCTGAGAGATAGGTGAGGATTAGAAATGATAGGGAAGGTGAAAAAGAGAAAGAAGGGGTGAGATAGAAATGGAAGTGAGGAGAGAAAAAGAGAGTGAAAGGGAGATGGAAAGAGGAAATTGCTTCTTTAATACTGAGGGAGGTGGAATGGGTTTCTGTCCTAAGCTGCCTACCCTTGGGATTCCTGAGCTTGCCTTCTAATAATCTCCCTCTTCCTTAAAGTAATTTAAGTAAGTTTCTGTTATTTGCAACCAAATGAGACTTGGGTTAAACAAAAATTGCTCTAAGATATTTGTTAAACCTTTTCCAGATTATGCAAGATCACAGTTTTGCAGAGGGCTAGGATTTCAGCCGAATGCTTCTCTAGGGTTTTGGTCAACATTTCAGCCTCTCTCTTCATGCCTGCAGCTTTTCTTGGTGTAAGGGCTACAGATCCATGCTCTTGACCAAGGACTGTAACTTTAATTAATGTTCGGCTTTCTAGTGGCAAATTTCTTGAAAAAAATGTGATTAAACTTTTACACTGTTTTCAGTTTACTCTGGGGGAGATATTTAGGTTAATGTGAATCTACATGTCCCTGGACAAATTGTAATATACCAAAAAAGTAGTTGGGGCACAGTTCCTTTGCAGTTCACTTCCACTGGTGCTGCAGGTGCTTTCCAGTTTTCGTGATGGCAAAGATGTTTTACTTTCTTGTCTTTCGTTCGCCTGCTGGAGCGAGTGGTGGTTCAATTTCCACCTCAGCGGGGCTTTGGAGAGATTCCCAAATTGTCTCTTGTGTTGCTGACCCAACTAAGCATCAGGACAATGAATAAATTCCACCCCTCACCCCTCCTCAAAATGACTGCGGATCGTGGCAGGCACAGCTCTCTCTTTCCTTTTCTCTCTGAAAAAGGACTATTAACTCACGGGACTTTTGTTTACCTCTATATTCTAACTACGGGGGTCTTGTATTCCTTTCTGCCTGTAGTGGTGACTGCATGTTACTAACGCTAGAAGATCTAGGGTAAAGGGTGGTGTGGAGATTCAAAAAATTCATATATGCCCACACATCCTTGGAAACCCCTCTGTTCATGAGGTGCCACTTGCTTTCCCATCTTTTGAGTGAGGCTTGGCCTTTGAGACGCATACTTTCTGACGCAGAAGTGGCAGAAATCACAGCAGGCATGTCAATTGCAATATTAGGTTATAAAAGGCGACTGCTTCCTTTCTGAGTGGACTCGTTCATTTTGTCAAACTTTTTGCTCCGGGGAAAGCAGGTATCACGTGGTGTGCTAGGGAGAGGCTCAGCGATCGAGAACTAGGGGCCTCTGTTCAAGAGCCAGAGGGAACTGATGGTGCTGGCCATTTGTAACACACAGTGACTCCAAAGAGGGTTGTTTTGTTGTGGGTGCTGTAGCGTGTGTTCTCAGTAGCAGCGACACCATATATGCCGGGACCATGCAATGTCCCCGCTGTGTCACCCTCACAATCATTCCCGTGTTCAAGCTTATTACTGCAACTGTTAGGCTAATTCATCTCTCTGACCGTCTTCCTCTTTTCCACTGCCCTAGTTCTTAACACACCACGATGTCATCCTCTAAGTCCTTCTGGATAGCAGATGCAAAGTGCTATTCTCCTGTTTCGGGAACATTCCCGTGTGCTTCCTCCAAGAGGGATTTTTTTCATTCTCCCAGTCACCCATGGTATGTTCCGTATTCTTTGCCAACACAATAATTCAATGTATCAACTCTTCCGTGGTCTTCCTTATTTATTGTTCACTCTTATGTATGTGAACTTATAGCAAATACCATCAAGCAGACCTTAGTCTTCAAAGTGACATCCTTGTGCTCACACTTGAAAAGAGATTTCTCTGGTGCAATATGCCATTTAATTTCTTGGCTGCTGCATCCATAGGCATTGATGACATAATCCTGTGAAATGAAATCTTTGAAAGCTTCAATCTTTTCTCTGGTTATCATGATACTGCTTAGTATTCCAGCTCTGAGGGTTTTTCTGTACGGGGGGGGGGGAGTCCATATAAAATACGCGAGTCTTTTATTTTTTATCATGATGCACTTCAAATCCTTTAGGCTTTCAGCAAGCAAAAGTGTGTCATCTGCAGTTCGTTTCTGCAGTTTCTTAATGAATTTTCCTCCAATCCTGATCCCATGTTCTTCTTCACATGGACCAACTTTTTGAATTATTTGCTTAGCATAGATTAAGTATGATGAAGGGATATCATTCTAACACACACCTTTATTGATTTTAAACCATCCACTCTATCCTTGTTCTGTTTGAACAACTGCCTCTTGGTTTATGCACAGGTTCTACATAAACACAATTACGCTTCCCCAATCTTCACAGTGCTATCTATAATTCGTTATGATCTACACCATGAGATGCCCTTGCATAGTCCATAAAACACACTTAGGCTCTGTAGTAGTTATATAGTTTTATGGCAACTCGAAGATGTGAAAATGTAGGAGCAGAGTCTAACCTATCAATGAGTTCACAGCCTGATGGTGCCTCTTTGTGGATGTGGTCTTCTCATAAAGAGGATCCTGGAAACCCAGTCTCCCACCCCACCATACCCCTGCCTTTCACCTTCCTGTTAACGCTTTATAAAAACTTGTCTAAGCCCTGGAGAGGTGTCCACTGTCTATGGGCCCACAAGACTTTGTGTCCATCAGCTGGTGATGTTTCTGCATTCTGTATTATTACATGTGACTTCATGGACTAGTATTGGGCTTATGGAATTGAGGTGGACTGAGCCAGAATGTTTTGTTAGTGCATAATTGCTTCTTGATATAAAGCTCTCTCACACATATGAGTGTCGTTGAATGTGTTTCTCTAGTCAACCTGCCCTAACACAGACATCTCTCTGATATCCTTTGCTTTCAGCCAAGATCCAGCTGATATTAGCAATGGTACCCCTCATTCTGTGTCCTTTTTTGAATTCAGTTTTAATTTATGGCAGTGCCCTATTGATGTACTACTGCACTGTTATTATTATTATCTTCTGTAAAAAAATTCTTATATGTGATCATAGTAAAATTATTCAATACCTTCCAAATTCTGTTGAGTCACCTTTCTTTGGAAATGAATGGTTTCCAGTCACTTGGTTGTCTTCCAAATTTCTTGGCATAGAAGAGTGATCCCTTCTAGTTGTGTCAGTTTTTGTGGAACATTTTGATCAACAGTCCATAAATTCCCAGAACTTTGTTTTTCATCACTGCCTTTAGTGCAGCTTATATTTCTTTCTTCACTATTCTTCGTTATTGATCATTTGGAACAGGTAAGGATCAATATCCTTGACATTAGTGTTTAAATCTACTGATACTGGCAAATTTTTAACAACTCAGGGAACTCATCTTCCAGCACTACACTCATTGAAAGTTTTGTGATTCATAAGCTTTCAGTATCTAAGTTTTCAAATTCACAATCTTTGGTTCTTGATCATATATGACTTCCTGAAATGATTGAACACTGACTAATTCTTTTTATTACAGTGACTCTGAATATTCCTTCCATCTTTGTTTTTTTTATTTTGAAATGTATTTGTTTAGAAACAGTTTTACTGGCATATGATTCACTTTTGATACAATTCAATGATTAAAATATATTAACAAGAGTTGCACAGTCATTATCAATTATGTAATTGATTTTAGAACTTTTTCCATTCGTCACCTATTACTAATAGTTCTCAATTATTCCCAACCTCCCTTTCCAGATATCCTAAGGAACTATTCATCTAGTTATATCTCTATAGATTTACTTATCCTGATTTCATATTTAAAAAATAATACCAAAAAAAATCCAGCAATGTGGCAGTCATGTGATTATGTTAATTTTAAGATTGAAATGGAGAGGTGGAGTCTAGCCTGTTAATCTGGATATCGCCATTGAGTAGCCAATGAGGCCTCTATGTGCGCATGGCTTTCTCCTGAGACTTCTGGGAAATCTCACGATATTTCCCTCGTGAAGATGAGAAAGTATTTTCCCCAGTTGTTGGGAGTTAGAGAAGCGATGAGTTATGGACAAGACAAGCTGGCAGCGTCTGAGAAGCTGGAGGAGCTGGCGGAGAGACCACACAGCTTTGCCCTGATGGAGGCAGACCTCTGAAGCTGGGGCGGCCACATGGAGACCTCTACCAGCGATGAGTTCTTCTGCTGTGGATGAACTCTGAGCCCTGGAAGTGAGGAGCCATAGGGAGACTCCTGCCAGCGCTGGGATTCTGTACCCACTGACCTGTGACTTCGTGAGTCAGAAGGAGACTTTGTATGCTGATTTCGGGCATATGGGTTAATATCGGACTCATGACTTTGCACTGGACTGGATTGGGATGCCTTCTTAGCATCACATTCCTTTTGTATATAAACCCTTTCCTTATATCTATATGCGTGTCTATGAAATTTGTTCCTCTAGTCTACCCAGACTGGCACAAGCAACAACAAAATAAAACACTGAAAAACCTCAATCTAAGAGAAAGCAAGCGATAACAGAAACTAGAACAATTTAAAAATGGACTCATTAAATTTTCACGTAGCTAGACGAGGGTAACCAGCCACTGAAAGCATCAGGGAGTCCATAGACACAATTGTACAGTTATAATATGTAAAGATTATAGTAAAGTCATATAGAACAGGAGAGATAGGAGAGAAAGTGAAATAAAGGAATCAGGCACCTTTCATGGTGGCATGCTCACCTCCTGGACGGCCATGATCTGCAGAGGAAAGGGGAGGAGAAAGTTATTTATAATGAAGGTTTATATATGCTTGGGGATGTACAAGTCCTCTGATTACAGGTAATGACATACGTCACAGGAAGGGGTCGTAGGCAAATAAAGCAATGGGAGAGGGACAATCTAGGATTGTACACATAATCGGAAGAGGAGGGATTAGGGGTACACATGTGACAAGATGGGCGGATCCTAGGTTCATGATGACAGTCTAACCGTGGTTATCATCGATCTGCTTTGACCTGTTCTGAGATCTCCAGGGAAATAATCACTAACCTTATCAGTGAGGTGTGAGCCCCACCTAAGGTAGACCAGATAGTAGTCTGATTGCTCTGCATGGCTGGTGCCTTTTGGGAGAGAGCCACAGACATTTGACCTCCCACCATGTGGGGGCAAGCAGCTTTCTTAGGTTTGGCATATATTTGGAGTGAGACAAAGTGTGGAGAAGCCCATTTGTATCCCACATAGCAATATTTGAAATAATCCATTTTCCAATGCATGCTGTCTGAAGGCAAGACTATTCACATCACTGGTCAGTGTTCTGAGGAAGTTCAATAGAGATAAGATATATGAGGACTCTGCAGGTGGATCTATCGCATCCATACCCTTCTGCAAACCTGGTACTCAGAATTTAAATTCTAAGACAATTCCCTCCTTTAATCATGGATTTTTATTATTTACAATCCTTGGATACCACAGGCTGGTGTGTTCCAACTCTGTGGGCATAACTAAAGGTAGTCTGGCGCCTTCTTATTTTGTCAGCACACTTTGTTACCGCGCTCATATCTTCAGTGATGATTTCATGATCCTCCCATCTTCTGTTGGTGCTCCTGGTATCATTCAATACTTTGCCTATAGAATTCTTTTTGTTTCTCACTTTTACATTTCAAAAGACAGTAATTATCAGTGCATTTTGATTGCATGCTTGAGAAACTTTATACTGATGGAATTTCTTCATCACCAGCTTTAGCCATTGACATGGAAATTTGAATAATGATCATATTAACTGGATTTTCTTGTAGGCATATAACTATTGGTCTATCACAGATGGCATTGTACTTGAAGATAAATCTCGAAATAATCTTTTTGATAATGGGTGCAATGCTAGTTCTCTTGAATTTGTCATTCCCAGCAAAGACAGTCTGGTTCAAAATATCCAATACCAGCATATTTAAGATCTCTTATTTAAGAGTACCCACAGACTGAGAAAACATTTTTAGCAATGATACTACAGACAAAGGGCTTATTACTAAAGCCTACCATACTTTGCTAGCCTACAATAAAATAAAAACAAATACTCCCTGAGGAAGTGGGCAAAAGAAGTGAACGGAAGTTCTGCAAGGGCAGAAATACGAATGGTCAATAAACATATGATAAAATATTCCCATCATAAGTCATAAGGGAAACCACAATGAGATACCACCCAACATCCTCAAAGATAGCCAAATTTAATGAAAAAAGAATCAGAAAGCAACAAATGTTGTAGGAGTTTTGATGAGATAAGAACTCTCATCCACTGTTAGTGGACATGGAGGTATGTGCAGCCACCATGGAAATTAATTTGGTAATACTTAAAGCAAATGGAAATCAAGCTACCATATGACACAACAATCCCCCTACTGACATACCCAGAAGGAATAAGAAACTGACCACCACCAGACATCTATGCTCCACTGTTCATCATAGCAAAGTTCACAATCTCAAAGAATTGGAAACAATCTAAATTTTCATCGATTGATGAATGGACTAAAAATCTTTAAAAAATACACACATAATGGAGTCCTACACATCCCTAAAAAGCAGTGACAAACACATGAAGCATATTGTCTCATGGGAAGAGGTGGAGGAAATTATGCTAAGCTAAGTCAGTCAAGCACAAAAGGACAACTACAACATGAACTCACTGAGGTACACTCAAAAAGCACAATGGACAAAGAAGATGTTACTTAATGCTTAATTTCCAAGTTGAGGTACAGGCACTCTGGCAGAGATTAGAGCCAACCAGGGATGCATATTGCATCCAACTAAAAAGGAGGTGGGTGGAGGTAGTAGTAGTGGGGGAACAGGGCACGAATCCACTCATGGAGAGGGTATTGTTTATATCCCTACAGGAAAGGGAGAGAGATAGACCAGATCTCATTCTAGTGTGCCAACCCTTGAGGGCAATGTGCTGGCATGGAGTAGTGCATTAATAGAGAGGATGGTGGGACCAGCCCCAATCTGAGCTATGTTGACCTCCTCCCTAGAAGAATGTACTATAGTGTACAACACTGAAGATATAGGTGGGAGAGAGTGGCTGGTCTGTTCTGAACACACAGGAGTAAACTAAGAGGGAGAGATAGAGATAGAGAGGCCTTGAGGATGACATCCCCACTCAGAGCATCCAATGCCGAGAAGACCATAAAGCCAGCCCCAACACGAGATCTTATGCCCATTCATCAGCCCACAGTGCTACAAGGGACAGCACTGGAGACAGAGTGCAGGAAGTAGGTCCAGTCTCACACTCCCAGAGTGGGATAAACCATGAAGGGAATGAAACAGAACAGCAAGGGAACAAAGCCACGGTGTCCTCAAGTAATTAAAAAAAAAAATAGACCTCTGACTCAGGGGACAGTAATTGGAACCTAATGAGACCTGGTTGGAAGAACATTTATAAAGCTCAGCTGATATACCTGGAACTATTTATAGGCTTTAAAGGGTTTGTTCTCACTTATTATTGTTATTAATTTTTTACTGAAAAATTTTAACTTATTTTTCTATATATCTATATAAGATTGGTGGGATAAACAATCCCAAGGAGAAAGCAATGGGGCTGATTGTGCAGGAGGTTGGAGGATGTATGGAAGAAGAGCTGGAGGCCAACAAACTCAGGGACAAGGGAACAAGGGATCTGAAATAGAGGGTGAGGAGGGTGTTGAATGCCTGGTGGAGTTTGATTAATTATAATGTAACCAAGAGGAACTAGTGAGAGTTGAATGCGGGATGAACATGATAGTGGGGTAGGAGAAAATTAAAAAGAAATAGAGGAAAAAACTAGGAGGCAAAAGCTACATAGAGGTATAAATGTAAGTATGTGCATATGTAACTATATCAATATATAAGGATAAGGATATTAGTCTTTGTACTTATTTTTATAAGTCAAAGTATTAAGGTAGCAGACAGACTTTGGATATCTACTTAAATCTTCTCTCAATACAAAAAACAGTTCTGGTAACCTAGCACTATGTGATATTCACCTTCCCAGTGTGATCTCTGAAGACAAAATGGGCACATAAGCAAATGTGGTGAAGAAAGCTGATGATGCCCAGCTTTTACAAGATATGGCATCTGGGATCTTAAACGCTTGAAGTTAAACAAGTGACCTCTAGCAGGAACGCAACAAAGCCCACATGGAGGAAGCACACCAGCCAGCAGATAACTATATTGATGTGTAAGAGGGATTAGAGTAGGACCCAAAGCCCATCCAATTGGACATCCCTTTCCAGATGGGTCACTTGGAAGGGATGATTCAGCCAGGGTGCAATTTAGCACTGAAAATACAGCATTTCTATTGTTTTTTACTCCTGCCACTGTCATGACCCAAGTTCTACCTTGCAAATCCTACTAGACTGAAGTATGTACATTGGTACAGGAAAGAACCTTTGATACATAGAAGGCAGGGCAGCTGAACCCCTCAGAAACAGCGACTCCAATAGGGTGAGAAAAGGGGCACTGATAGCAATGATGTATACCACCACTATGGAACACCACCACACTCCCCCGAGAGGGCTAAACTACAGAAAAGTGGGTGAAGGGATACAGTGAATGGTGTAAGATATGAAAAAGAAATATATACATATATAACATATATATAGTTTATCAAGGGCTCACAAGGTGAAAGGGGGGGAGGAGGATAAAAATAGGAGCTGGTAATAAAGTCTCAAGGAAAAAGATATGTTGAAAATGATAATAGCAACATATGTACAAGTTTGCTTGATAGACTTGATCTATGGATTGTTATAATATCTGTAAGAGCCCCCAGTAAAATGATTTACATTAGAAATCCTGGTAGCATAGCTTCCAGTATCACAGCAAAATGTAAACCATTGCAATTTAAGGAATATAGGCATATGGTGGAAATAAGGGTTAACACATATTAAAAAAAGAAAGAAAGAAAAAACAGAGCAGTATCAGAGTCACAGAACTTAAAACTACAAGTAGACATTCCTGTGTCTACTTAGTGAAGTGTCTCATAGGTTTAGGTCTTTGACAGAAAAATCATATGGGAATCTTCCCTCTCTCAGTCCATCTCTGTCTTCTCAAACCCTCTTTCTTAATGTTCGGCTCACTATGTTACAATTACGTATGTATACACACACAAAGATAAATATACATGGAGCATAATGTTTTCCATTTCCACAATCTTCACATGCACAACTCAGTAGCATTAATTATGTTTATCTCATTATTCTTCTCTCAATCTTCTTGTGGGTAGGTACCACTGAGTTATGAAGCATATTGACCCAAACCATTCCCATTTGTCCCCATCACTTTTCCTAGAATCTCAGTGTCTCTTGGAATGGTGTCCTCTTTCTCTCTCTCCTTCCCTACATAAATTTTTTAGTAACCTTTTTCTGACTTTAATAAAAAAGAAAGGTCTATAACTACCACCATTGCCACCATATTCCGAAAAATGTGAATGTCTTAAACATGGCCACCGTCAGTGTTAGAAGAGGTAAATACTAGTTCAAGAAGTCAGAGCACATGTGGTGCTTCAGTTTAGCTTTATTTCATACCCAAGGGGTCAGTTAGTGATTTTCCAGCTTGGTTTACTAAAAAGGCAAGCTTATCTCATTAAAGTAATCATTAATTTTATCAGAGAGAACTCAATTAAGAAAAAGATATTCTTGGGGCTGAGTCCCGGTGGCGTAGTGGTTGTGCGCGGGACTGTGGCCCACTGGGACGCAGGTTCAATTCCAGCAGTGGGATTGGGCCACCTACTCCCACCGCCGGAGAGCAATGATGCCCCTCCCCCCCCCCCAAAAAAAAGATATTCTTTCGGCTAATGAGTTTTTTATCTTGATCCTCAGACTGGCTTACATTAATAAATAGCATAATATCAATGAATGACTCTCACTTAGATATTCAAGGAAAACTACTTTTTTCTTTCCCATGTTATCTATAAGAAGCTGACAAGGAAGAGATGGATTGAAATTCCAGATAATTGTGCCACATATGGAATAGGTGAATGCATGCTGTATGCTAATCAGCTAATAAGCATTACTTGTAATAAGATGGGTGGCTGGAACCCTCAAACACGTGTCCAACTTGAGTTAGTCCATAGGAATCAGTCTGATAAAATTATTTCTTGTCACAGATCTGGCTTACTTTGTTGAAGGAGACATATCCTTGATGCCTACAACCATTGGTGACTGATGAGTGTTCTCATTCTTTTTATTCATCTAGCAAATACTTGCTGCATGGTTTCTACATAAAGACTTTGTTCTACACACTATACTTGCTCTTGTATGCAATAAAAGAAAATGTCTCCACCTTTATGAAGCTTTCACCTTAGTTGGGAAGATCAGAAAACAAAGAAACAAATATATATATATATATATACACATATATATCAAGAGGTAGTAAGATCTATATTATAAATTATTTGGAAATGCTAATATCTAATAATTTTTTATTCTCTACATAGTGCAACTGTCAGGTTTTCCTCCCATTAGTTTTGCCTGTATTCTTCTTCTTCTGTGTTCCTTGTGATTTTAAAATCGCTTCCCATAGCCTTATTTCTTTTCTCTGGTTTGTCCAGCTGAAAAAACTGTACCTTAATTCAACTCTTCTTGTATGCAATCCCCTTCAAAGTCCAGCGACTAAATCCCCATGAACAAGGTCAGATATGATATTTCTTCCGTTAGCCATCTTCTGGCCTTGGGTGAATGTTTTCTATTTCTCTCTCTACATGCTAGAGAGACTCGTACCCAAGATCGATTATTCCACTCTCAGGCCCTTGCCTTTCGTCTGTTTCAGAAAACAGAGTTTATATGAGTCTAAGAACAAAACAAAACAAATTAGCTAAAGCAGTTACTGTCAAATTGACCAACTCACAGCAACTTGAACATGTGTGCTGGGTGAGGCTTTCTATGACGGATTTCTCAGAGGTAGAGCAATGGGTATTTCTGGTGGACTGGATCTCCAACCTTCTGGTTAGAAATGACCTGATTGTGTCATCTGAGGATAACCATGTGAGTCTAGGAGTGAGGGTGAGCAGGGGGCACATACCACTGTGCAGACAATTTGGGTGTGTGTCTGGCTTATATTTTGGATGAACTATTAGTATAACCCCACCCACACCTGCCTGTGATTCACCTAAAAAAGATTGGAAGAACAAATGATATTCAGATTAGAACCAAGCTCCTTCTGTGTCAGGGCAGCTACACGAAGTCCAGAAAGACATCTGATCTATGTGGGGCTCCTAATAAACAATTGCCTTAGAAGGATGCGTTACTTCCTATCTATATTGGAAGCATGTATCAAACATGTTTCTTCTCACATATTCTCCCTGCCCTCTCTCTTTCAGTGAAGTTTGCCTGAAGTAAGATGTTTCCTATTTCCAGGCAGGCATCTATTCTTCGTATGACATGTGATAATACATTATATTGAAAAAAAAAACTATCTCCAAAAGGTCAAGAAATGGGATAGGCAAGGAATGTGTTCTTATTTGTCAAATACATGCATCTTATGGGTAGACGCTTGCATTTGGAGATTGGTTTAGGATTGGTGGACGATAGACAAATGTTGACAGTAGAGTTCATTTTTAGGTAGAGAGGTTAGAGAAATGGGTATTATCGAGGTGTTCCCAAGAAAGAGAAAGTAGCCAGTCAAAGTGAAGGCAAAGCATTTATTATATTGTAGGCTCTCAAAATATATATTTGTGGGTGGATATTTTCTTGTTTTATGAAATGACTGCCATTTTATCTTTCCACTTTTGTTTCCAACACTTCCATCAGAATAACAAAGCTCCGTATGCTAGTTCAGGTAAATGAGCTACAAATGCCCTGTCCAAGAGCCAAATGAAGGTTCTTGGCTCTTAGGATTCCAGCATTAAAATATCAGTCTGTGGAGAAGAGCTTGTGGAAGCTAACCTTTCTCTGTGTTTCAAGAGTCTGTACCATTGAAATGAAAGGGGAGATGAATGCATAGCACTATTCTCTGCCTCTGGGAGGGCTGCTAATGAATAGGTTTCCAAAAGACCCACTAGAGAGGATCTGCAAGGTAACATTTGTGTCACCCTTGGCAAAAGGAAGCAAGCCCAGAGTTTAGGTGAGTTAGACAAAGTAACCCAGGAGAACGTTTCTATTCCCAAATATGAACCTATAATTCCATGATTAGTGGTTCAGTAGTTTGTTCAAATGAGGCGCATTGGTGGAGTAGTAGGTACGTGTTGGGCTGCTAACTGCAAAGTCAGCACTTCAAGATTGTTACTTCCTGCTTGGGAAAAAGACAAGACTTTCTACTCCTGTAAAGAATTAAAGTCTCAAAATCCCCATGGGGGCAGTTCTACTCTGTCCTATGACGTCACTATCAGTCAGAATCAATCCCTTGGCTGTGAGCTTTGAACAAGAGTTTGGTTTAAATTATTGCCCTGTTAGCATATAAAATCTTTGCACAAAGTGACTAAGAAATTAATACTCAACTAACACAATGCCTTTCAAAAGAAAGAGTGGACATGTTTCTCAAGGGCTGAGTATGAGAATTGAAATCTTTTAAAAACGAAATACTTGACTCTCCTTAAAATTGTATTAAAGATACAATATTAAAATTGTAAAATTCCTATCTCTAAAATTATCTTCTCCCCTTCTTTTCCATAATTCCATGTGTCATATAGTCAAGGTGTGTACAGTACATGAATCGCTTCATATGCCTTGTCAGAACACCGACTAAATGATGCAAATGTGGAGTGCTTGTGGAGTGCAAGGGAATGGATGCCTTGCTAATAATTAAAATATGGGACATAGTACCCTTGTGGGGTGTAACCATGAAAATAAGGTATATGGGATCCTCATATAGGGATTAGTCAGTTTTGTCATTCAACTGCTGTCAAGAAAGAAGACTCAGCAGTGGGGCATTTCTTTTGGACCCAAGGAACAACCTTCGGTTGGGTGCTGAACCTCCTGGACACTGGAGATGGTGAGACATGATACAAGATGGCAAGATCTGGGGAAAGAAAGTGAGATATGTGAAAGATGGCAAGACATAGTGACGGAGAAATGGTGACAGCAGAGACAGAAAGTGGGAGCTGGAGATTGTCAAGAGGTAGAACAGTGGGCTTCCTGACTTATGGAGAAAGAAAACTGAGTGACTTTGGCAGGAGGGAAAGCTGGGATGGAGTGGAGTGGGATGCCTCTGGGTTCTCAATCTGTGCATTAAGGTTTGCCAATCCCCAGAGCTAGAGTCAAATGTCTTTGGGCCAAGGTGCAATGGGGTGACTTTGGGTACTTCTCGGTAAACCTGAAATAATTTTATAACACTTGCCAATGTAAGGCAAAAGCCAAGGATTGTGTGAGACTTGTGATGCTGATTCTCTTTCCATTTGTGAAGCTGAAGGACACTAAGCCCATGCCACTTTTATATGTGTAAGGAGTTGACGAGGAGAAGACAGAACTACTGGAGTTAACTCTGGTGGGTGTGTCTTTTCAGAATTTCTTTCTGCAGCCTTAACTAAAAAGATTAAAAGATAGAGGGATTAAATGTTGAAGTCCTTGAGTAGCACAAACAGTTAAAGTTAACCCCCAAAGTTGGAGGTTTGTGTCTTACTAGAGTTGCCTTGACAGAGGCATCTTCTGAAAAGTAAGCTATGGAAAGCCATAGAACACAGTTCTCCTGGGATACAAATGAGTTTCCAAGAATCAGAATTAACTAATTGGCAATTAACTTTTTCAAATATTTGAATGAGGACAACAGTGTGATCCAGTGGAAGAGTTTTTACTTTCCATGTGTGTGACCTAGATTCAATTCCCTGTCTATGTAACTTTTACACAGTCACTACCTATCAATGAAAGTTCTCCAAGTTGTTATCATGCTGGGAAGGTTTCAGCTGAGCTTCTAGACTAAGACTACTTTTGGAGAAAGACCTGATCATCTGCTTCGGAAAATCAACCAACGCAAAGCCCTATGTATCACTATGGCCAGATCCAGAACTGATTACAAGACTGACCCAGGGCCAGGTAGCATTTCATTACATTGTACACTGGCTCATCATAAGTCTATGCATAAGGTTTTCAGCAGCTGCTTCCTCAGAAGTGGATATCTGATTACTTCTTTGTAGTTTGCTTTTATTTTAGAAGTTCTGCTGAAAACCTTATGGGTTTTGGGTGACTCTGTTGTGTTTGAAATATCAGTGATATCACTTCCAGCACCACAGTAACACACAAGCCACCACAGTATAAAAAACTTGATGGCTACCACTGTGATGCCTGACACCAAGGGCTCAGGCACAAAAACCTTTGTGAGGATGGTGAAGGATTAAGTACTGTTACTATGGTTAATGGTTACTATGGTTTGGAAGCAACTCAATGCACCTAACAGCATCATCATCACCATGAGTCTGTGGCCAATGAATGCCTGTTAATAACAGCAAATGCTTGTAGAGGAAGAGAGGGAGACCAAAGAAATAATTTTGATGTTCAATGAGGTCTGTTAGTCCGGGTAGACTAGAGGAACAAATTTCGTAGACATGCATATGGATATAAGGAAAGGTTTCATATACAAAAGGAATGGAACACTGAGAAACATCCCAACCCAGTCCAGTTCAAAGTCATAAGTCCGATATTAGCCCATATGCCCGATACCAGTCTATAATGTCTCCTTCCAACTCACAAAGTCATCGGTCAGTGGGTGGAGAATCCCAGTGCTGGCAGGAGTCTCCCCATGGCTCCTCACTTCCAGGGCTCAGGGTTCAACAAGAGCATCCAGTGGTGGCAGAAGCAACTCATCGCTGGCAGGGGTCTCCATGTGGCCTCTCCAGCTTCAGAGGTCTGGCTCCATCAGCGCAAAGCTGTGTGGCTTCTCTGGCTCCTCAGATGCTGTCATCTTGTCTTGTCTGTGATTAATCGTTTCTGAGAACTAATTCCCAACAACCAGGGAGAGAGCTGCTCAACTCCATGAAGGAAGTATTGCAAGATTTCCCAGATGTATCAGGAGAAAGCCATGCCCACATAGAGGCCTCATTGGCTACTCAATGGCTATCTCCATATTAACAGGCTAGACTCCACCCCTACATTTCAATCATAAAATTAACATAAGCACATGACTGCCACATGGGGCAATTGTAAAGATGGCTTATGTTGCTTTTTTTTAATTAAAAGATCATTTTATTTGGGACTCTTATAGCTCTTATAATAATCCATACATTAATTATATCAAGCATATATATATATACATAATGTTGCCAGCATTCTTTTCTAAACATTTATTTCTGTTGAGCCCTTCATATCAGCTCCCCTTTTTTTCCTCTCTCCCCCTATCCTCTTTCTTTTTTGGGGGGGGGGATCATTACTGCTCTCCGGTGGTGGGAGTAGGAGGCCCAGCCCCACTGATGGTATTGAACTTCTGTCCCAGTGGGCCGCAGTCCCACGCACAACCACTACGCCACTGGGGCTCAGCCCTCCTATCCTCTTGATACCTTGATAAATGACACATTATTCTTATTTTCTTTTAAATAATCATTTTATTGGTGGCTCATACATTGTTTTTCACCATACATAAATACATATTTTGTGCCAAGCACCTCCACATGTCTGCTGCAGTCATCTTTCTCCAAATATCTGTTTTTCCACTTGATCCCTATATCAGCTTCTCATCCTTTCCCCTCCATTCTTGCTTCCCTCCACCACCAACCCTCAATACTTTATAAATCATTGTTGTTTTGTCATATCTTACACTGCCTGATGTCTCCCCTTGACTACTCGTACAATGTCTGTCCTCCTGAGAGGAGGTTCTGTGTAGATTCTTGTGGTTGGCTTCCCCTCCCGACCCCACCTTCTCTCCACCCATCCAGTAGTTCCACTCTTACTATTGGCCCCAAGGGGTTCATCTGTGCTGCGTTCCCCATATTTTCAGTTTCCATCTCTATCAGTGTACCTCCTCCAGTTCAGCTGGATTTGTAAGGTAGAATTGGGACCATAATAGTTGGGGGTGAGGAAGACTTCAGGAACTAGAGGAAAGTTTTATCCTTTATCACCACCTCATTGCACCTAGATTGGCCTGTCTCCTCCCCACTCCTCCCCTATAAGAGGGTGTCCAATTGTCCACAAGTGGGTTTTAGGTCCCCACCCTGCTCTCCCCCTCATTCATAGTGATTCTTGTGCTTTGACGCTTGATATCATATCTTACACCAACTGCCTTCCTTCCCCCATGGTTTCTGTTGTTTGTCCTTTTGGAAGGGTGTGTGTTTGGTTATGTGTCAATCATTGCGATGGGTTCCCCCTTTCTCCCCACCTCTCTTCACCTTCCACCTACTCTTCTGGTATCGTTATTCCCATTCCTGTATTCTATGTATTCTATGTGTTGTGAGTTCTTGTCTCTTATTTGTACCTGTACACATGTTCTGGTCTAACCCGCTGTGGAAGGCAGTACTGTGGTCATGACAGTGCAGGGTGAGGAGGCCTCAAGGAACCAGAGGAATATCATGTGATTCAACATTGGTGCTTTACTGCTCCATGAATGACTCATCCCTTCCTTGTGACCCCTTTGTAAGGGGATGTTCCTTTGTCGACAGATGGGTTTTGGGTTTCTGCTCCAATCCCTTCATTCTTAGCAATATGTTGTTGTTTGTTTGTTTGTTTTGGGGGGGTCTTTTGATGCCTGTTACCTGGTCCCAATGACATCTCATGATCACACATGTTGGTGTACTTGTTCTACGTGACTTGTTGCTTCTCTGTTAGATGGCTGCTTGCTTAACTTCAAGCCTTGAAGACCACAAGTGCTGTATCTTTTGATAGCTGAGCACCATCCTCTTTCTTTCACTGCGTGTATGCACCCATTTTGTCTCCAGCAATTGTGCTGGGAGGATGAGCCATCACACAATGCCAGGTTGTTAAAACAAGTGTTCTTGCATTGGGCAGGCATGAGCACAGGCCTGTAGCCCACCCGCTGCTGCAGTGCATTTCCATATAAATATATATACTGAGGCCAATGCTTCTATTTTTATAAGTTAATGTATTTACATATGTACACTTTGATGCTTGTACTTCTATCCATAGCTTTGTTTCCTAGATTATCCCTCTATTTCCTTTTACTTTCTTCCTGCCCCATTGTCACAACCACCCTATTTCTGCCTCTTACAAAGTCGTCTTAGCTGCTAACATTGCTGCTGTTCACACACCCCCAGCATCCCTGCTTTCCTTGCTGTTGATTTTAATTCCCAAGTTATTCCCCTGTCTATGACATTGTTTGCTCACTACTATCCTTCCCCACTTCTTTCTCCTCCCAACCGCTCTAGGACCATTGGTCCCGTTGCTTTCTCCTGGAGCTTGCTTCCCATGCCTCCTGCGTAAGAAGGCAAACCAACAGTAACAGAGAACAAACAAAAAGAAAACAAAAGATTGATTAAAAATCTAAAAAGGGGGGGGCATACATAATTCCAGGTCTGCCCACTGGTCTCTAGGACTATCTCCCCACTGGTCCTGATGGAATTCTGGGAGCTGACCTTCCTAGCTTAAAGTCTATTTGGGGGCTCCTCAGGGACTTTGTGGCTTGGTTTTGCTTCTATTGCTGATATGTTATGTTCCCTCCTTGATTTGATGCATTGGGCAGCTTTAAACCAGACTAACTCCCTGCCATATCTCCAGTATTGTCCTCTGTCTCAGTATGTTCCAGTGTGGGATATCATGTCTAAAGCTGTTGTCAGTCCTAGTCCTCTCTGTGTCTCAGCAGCTCCATGCAGAGATGTCATCCTCTGGACTTGTTATGTTAATATGGGGTCTAGACCCCTTTCCCCCTTTTCTTCTTGGTTTGCTTCTGTGTGGACATGGCACGCTGGTCCCTCTCCCCAACCTGTAAGTCTTAATGTTGTTCTGTGTTGCACATACTTCTAGGGATAGGGTCACTTGGGCTCTGATTGAGGCCAGTCTTGCAGCCCAATCTTTCGATCCATTTCTCTATATGGTTATGTTGCCCTTGAAGTTTAGTGCACCATGGTGGTGTCTGCATACATACTTCCGATTCTGTGGAGACATAATCAATACTCTCCCCCCTGCGTGGGTTAGTGTCCTGCTCCACCCTGTGATATTATCTCCTTTTTCTTAACACCTCCCCTTTTCTTCCGCTCCCTTCTGCCCATTTTCCCTTCTTTGTAATGGAATAGCAGCTTCCTCCTTGGGTTTGATTTGACCTCCACCTGACTGCCTATACCTCAACCTATATTGTGTGAGATGAGTGGCTTTTCATCTATATTGACTGTGCTGATTATACTTATCTCAGGGGACTCATGTTGCACTTGACCTTTTGTGAGTGGATAGCTTTGCTGAGTTTTGAAGACTCCTGGGTTCAGACATGAAGGATCAGTTTTCAGTGTAATATCCAACATAAAAGAGAGTTGAAGGATTTGATGATAAGTTCAAAGTATTTAACAATTTTTTTTAGGGTTTCTAGGTGAATAGAAAGAACAAACTTATTAGGTTGCTGTGATAGTTACATTCTGTTGTCAATTTGAGACTTAAGAGTGAATAGGGTGAAGTTTATCCAATCAATTTGGTCACAGTTGGATATCCTCATTTGGAGGCATTAAAGAGATAAATAGCTCACTGGAGACAGGACACAAGCACAATCTCTGTGAAACACGCCTGTTGACCAGACACATGAAGTTACACTAGAGTCTTTGAGCTGAAGGAGCCATGTGGAGACCCCTGCCAGAGTTGAGATGCTTCCACTGACACTGGACCCACAGGACTTTCTATCCACTGGCCTGTGATCTTCCTGCATTTGGCAGTATTGCATGTGTTGCAAGAATCTCAAAAGGAATTTACAGTTAGGTTTCAGATATACAGGTTAGTATTAGACTTGAGGACTTGATTTGTACTGGGTTGGGATGTTTTCTCAGCATTCGATTGCTTTTGAATATGAAGCTCTTTCTTATACCCATGTGAGTGTCTATAAACGTGTTTCTCTAGTCTATCCAGACTAATACAGTTACTATAACAATTCTTTTCAGCCCTTGGAAAATAACCTTTCCTTCCTGGAAGCTAACAGATCATGTTGAGCTATATATATATGAACCCTCTTCAGCAAATGGCCTCGGTATTTCTTCATTGAATTCACCTATGTTAGTCAAATTGTGTCTCTTAGTAACTTCTACTTGAACCTGATCACACGGGTGCTGATCTGAGTAGGAAACCTTGGACTTGTCAGTACAATGTATTTGAGAATTTCCCATGATGCACAGTGCCTTAACTAATGTGAGAAATTAATGCTACCTCACAGAGGTCATGCCCAGAATGTATATATTCTGGAGCACCACTCCAAAGAATCTATAGAAAAATAGTGGCCTGGAGAGAATTTACAGTATCAGTGAACAACTATTGGATCAGTTCCTTCAAGGAGACTCAACTAATGAAAACTGACAACCCCTTCACTCTACTGGCTCTGAATTTTGGTTGATCCTCCGCATTAAATGTGAATTTTAAAAAATTGTCAAAATATAGAAGGGAGGAATATAAATGTAAAGCATTAAAGAATATTTTCTCTGATCAGTCCCAACGTTTGAACCTTAGATGTAACTGTGATTCATAGTTTCTTTCAATTCAACAAGAAGTGAAAAACATTGTAGAGAAGGTATAGCTATAGCTGGATACTTCTTACTCTATACATGATATCGTGTTGTTTTATTTTTCACAATAGCAATCAGCACACACTTATCCACTTTCTTCTTTTAAAATTTTATAGTACACATTGAAGGAAAGTCATGTGACTTTGACTATCTTTTCAGTTGGAGGTGCAGGGAAGGATAAAAGCATATAAACCATTGTCTCTCTAGCTTTAGCATGCATCAGTCACACACCTGGAAGATGTATGAAAACAAAGATTATTAAACTTCCATTCTTCTCAGACTCCATGAAGGAGTTGCTAATGAGGAGTGTACCTTTTAATTTTATACATGTTTACGTGCAGGCTTCATGATGATACATAAAGCACTATGCCACCATGTTGGGGAATTGTGGTATTTATTTTTCACAGTGGAACCCAGAAACACACACTCTGACATACAGCTCTTCTTGTATCTTCTCTTTCTTGCCGTAGGGGCTCAGTAAGGGCAGATCTACTCTGTGGTGAGGAAGTGGATGGGAAGGCTCTCAACTTCCTCTTACAAAAGGCTCCCAACCTTTCTTCATGCCTGTCTGCAAGCTCTTCAGCAATCCCTTCATGTGACTGGCGTTTTACTGCTTGTGCACTGCTTACCTCTCCCTCATCCCATACCAATCTCTTGCTTCTTCTCTCTTTAAGAGAGCACTCTGAAAACGTTAAGCCTTCAGTCCACCAAGAAATGGACTGAGATAAGCTATTAGAGAGGTTACTTTATAGGCTGTTTCGGTCCAGAGGGACTAAACAGGATGACCTCACTGAAAAAGAAACCACACTTAATAGCTTTAAATGGGACTGCTCTTAACTGGGTCACCCTGAACCTCTGCACACACTTCTTATTTTAAGTGAATGTGGTGACTTGGGCCAGAAGTGGATGTTAGTGTGATCGTTTAAATGTTCTTGTCTTTCAGAGATGAACCAACACCTTGTAATATAAGCAGAGTGAGGAAATATGTACTAGGCTGTCTCACTTTGTCCTAAGTCCTATGCCAGGTGCTGTAGGAAGACTATTCCCTCTCTGCTTCTCTCAGCAGGTGCATGAAAAAATTGTGAAACAGAATCCTTCAGACTAGATGATCCGTCCACATTTCATTTATACTCACCCTGAATGGGGGGGGAGGGGGGAAACCTCAGCTGCATCCTGGTTTTTGAGTCAGAAAGACGAGGCCTCCCATTCACTTTCAGGGCTGTTTTCAGATCAGACTGAAAATATTTTACAAGACCTCACCACAGTGCTTGAAACGTAGGAAGCACTTCATACATTTTTATTTTTAGTTAGTTTTGCCTCAAAGTTGCACGGCCAACATACAAACCCTGGGTCTTGTCCTCACTATGTAGTCCAAGTTTTAATTAAACTGAGACTCCTCGAAGCCATGTTCCCCAAATCTGGGAGATTCCATGAGGGATATGAACTTTCTGCAGCTTGCGTGCCCTGTCTTCTAAAGGGGAAACGGGTTTTTGCCAACGCTGGGAAGTCTTCGTTGTGAGTAGTCACTGCTTAGAGCCTCATGCTGGCACATCGCCGACTCACCACTTCTTGTTTTAGAAAAAGGAAATGGCTGAAGGGCACCTGTTAATGAGACTGAAGTAATGGGCGCATATGTTTGTGAAACGGCTAGATCTCATCCTGGGTGTGGATGTGAACGGCCTCATCTAGAAAGATGAGGTATGCTGTACACTCGTCATGTCCTAAAATGTTTGCTCTTGGCTTTCCTGGAAACGTTTTCATTTTTAAATACTTGCCCTTCAGAAGTATAACGTACAGAAAAGGAACTGGGAAGATAGATAGATATACAGCTACTCACAAGATGGAAATTGCTCATAAGCATCTTTATAATTAAAACCATTAACTTGGAATATTTCTCAGTGTAGGTAGAAAGTTTCTCAGTGTTACATCAGTTTCACGTATTCAAGAGACTGAAAGAGTGTATTTTAAGATGAATGAAGGGTGTGTTTCGCTGCAGCTCAGCACCGCTTCTGAAGGCAACCTCTTTGGATCCAGCAGGAAAAAGGCCTGTGGCCATCAAGAAAGACTTAAAGGCAGGCATCATCCCAATCTCATTGATGTCCTAAAACAAATGCCCAGAAGTCTTCAGTGAGCCAGGCTCTGTGTTAG
Organism: Nesogale talazaci; assembly: GCA_004026705.1. Taxonomy (NCBI): domain Eukaryota; kingdom Metazoa; phylum Chordata; class Mammalia; order Afrosoricida; family Tenrecidae; genus Nesogale; species Nesogale talazaci. The sequence goes on along the minus strand of PVJH01013511.1, from coordinate 37,916 downwards.
GAAGTAGGAGTAGACAATGCATGGCAAACTAGACATAAAAAGATGATTTAAAGTAGAGGCAAGAACAGAGAGCTGTGAGAATGGAGGAAGCAATGATGAAATATGCCTGTGGTCAAGGAAGACTGTAACCAGAGGAACTGACTCCAAACCCTGTCAAAACAACTCACTGTGTGGTATGTAGCCAATCACCTTCCTGTGTCCCAATTCCTCACTGACCCGAATTGACTTCTAAGCATTTTCTTTGGTTGTAGAGTCCATCTAGAACTCCAATTCTTCTCATACTCTACTCAATTGTTTATTCCTGTACCCAGGAGTCAGCAAACTATGGCTCAAGAACTATGGGTGGCTCTTTCAGTAGATACCTGAGGCTCTGAAATAAAATTGAGAAATAAAAATGTAAAGGATTCAGGTAGTGGTGATTTCACTTGTTTGTAAAGATATGTGATGACTTTGAATACTTTTTAAATTGCTGTGATGGGGCGGATGGGCTCTTCCACCTCCAAAGTGTGTGAACCCCAGCTTTAGACCACTGGCTTCACACATCACAGGAGTTGAGTGTGTACGTGGGTCAGCATGAGTCTGGATCAAGTCCAAGGTAACTAGCAACGGTAAGAAGTCAGCTGAAATGGTCATGGCACATAACTTCAATAGGCTTCTGGCTTCATTATGATATCTATGAAAAATGGACCCTTCTTTGATATTTGACTTTCCATTTAACCTCAGTTTTATAAGTGAGCTCTATTTCATTAACAACAACATTATTTGTCGAGATTCTCAGTTCCCCATCTTTCAAGCAGACTTTTGAATACAGGTTAATAATTCTGGCCACTTGCTTCTCTGCTGTTTCCTCTTGACACCTGATACAGTCCCTGTGCTGCTCTGGGTCTGCGCTTCATTCTTCAAAATGCCAAACCATTCCTAGGAGATCCTGGTAATTTCCAGAGGCTCTCAGACCGTTTCTGGATTAGATAATTTATTCGGAGTGATGTTCCAAAGACATCTTGGATCTTAAAGCCCTGGACTGCTCATCTTACATCATTTTCCAAGTGGCAGGTTATTCAAGGAGCACCGAGTCTCATCATATTGATCTATGAGGTAATCCCTCCAAATAGCTCTAGGCTAGAACAAGGGTACTCATGCAGAACCCACAACCTAGCCGGGTCATTAAGATCTTCATTCCATGCCAATGTTTAAGGAATTTTCAAGGTCAAGGGGATTACTTTCCTAAGAAAGTAGTGATAATTATTGTTATCTTCAGATTTTACTATGTGTCTTAGTGACCTGGTGCTGCTGTTACCAAAACTACTACACGTGAGAGACTTTAAAGAACAGGCATTTCTTGTCATAGTTCTGGAGACTCAAAAGTCTAAACCAGCCTCTTGACTTTTTCATTTTTTTTGACTATAAACCTTCCCCCTCTTCCCCCCTGGTTTCTAAGTGCTGTCACAAATTTCTACTGTTCTCTGGCAATCCTTAGCTTATCTCCTCCTCCTGTGTGTCTCAAGTTCTAATATGCTCTTTGAGAAATCAAAAGTTGTTACTCTTAAGACCCATTCTACGTAGGCCTGAGCTAATTAGCATAATAAATAACTCCCCTGATCCGAACAGAATCACATCCGCAAGTATAGGGGACAAGATTTCAATACAGATTTTGTGGGGAGGGCTGAGACCCGGTGGTGTAGTGGTTGTGCGCCGGACTGCGGCCCACTGGGACGGAGGTTCAATTTCAGCAGTGGGGCTGGGCCTCCTACTCCCACCACCGGAGAGCAGTGATGCCCCCCCGCCCCCCCCCCCCAAAAAAAAAACCAAGACCAAAAACAGATTTTGGGAGGACACAACTCATTCCATAATACCATACATCATGTGACTTTCCTAATTTGTCTCTTTCAACCCTAGATGATTTGAGACTAGGTGTTGCCACAGAATGTGTTTTAGAGGACAGATTTCTCAATAGGCCCAAATATTTAGGATAAAATCCTGATATTGTTCATTCTTCCTGCACATCCCATATTGTTAGCTAGATGGAAATGAGCAAAGGGTGGACGGGTGTTGATGACAGGATTCCTAAAACAAATAGACAGGTGGAGACTCATTTTCCCACATCCCTGTCTGGCACAAAGGAAGTTGAAGGGCAGATAGGACACATTTCCTTGCCAACGGAAGAGGCAAGAGATAGTAAAAGGACTGAGTAGGGAAAGAGAGATGCTCCCACTCTCCCTTCAACTGAGTTTTAGATCTGAAGACAAGACCACCCCATGAAGTCTGGGGTGCATGTGTGCACATACCTGGAACGAGGAGGTACACTACAGAAAACCGGCCAAGAGCAGAAGACCCTCTGGAAAGCTGGTCATTGGTGGGATGTTGGCCACTAGCAGAATAAAAGACCTCCTCCCACTCACTCCCGACAAACAACTAGGCCTTTAGACAAACTACGGGTCCTTGAGAGTGCTATTTGAAAGTATCTCCATCAATAAACTCACTCTTTGTGTTCAAACCTTTGTTTTTACTCTGGTCTGAATATTGTTTCTCCCCTGAAATCTGAAATCTCTCATTAGAGAGGCTTACCATCTTCAATCTCCTCCCATTCTTTCTGAAGCCTTGTTTTCTGTTCACTAGAACATCAGCTCCTTGGTTGAGGACTCTGTAGCAGTAAATGCAATGCTATATTCCCAGCATCTAGGAAAGACCCAGGGTTAGAGTAGATGTTTAATAGATATGGATTCTATATATGCCTGCCAAGTTCCTGATCCTGAAAGTCTGAACCCCTCTTTATTCTTTTAAGAACAATCTATTAATTTCAGCTTAACACAGTATGAGCAGATGATAGTGTTGTTGTTGATGATGATCAGGGTCTCAAAACTCACTGACATTGTGTCAATACTGACTCATAATGACCCAATAGGGTAGGATGGGTAAAACTACCTCTGTGAGATTCTGAGACTCTAACTTTTTAAAAGAAGGTAAAGTTCCATCCTTCTGATGACAGTGATAAGCTAGTATTAATTAAACTACCTTAGTTAACTTATTGCTTCTGTAGAAAAGGGATGACTCCAGTGATGTGTGCAGAACCATACTTGTTTAATGTATTCCTGCAATGGCTGTGGGCTTGGCCAGGTGACTTGCTTTTGCCTGATAGGACATCAGGAAAACAAGCAAGCAGAGGCTTGATAAACACTTGCACCTTGAAGGTACCTGTGAACAAGTCCAGGCTAATCTGCAATAGCAAGAGATAGAATATGGAGAAAGAACATTCAGAGCAAGTCCTTCCTTATCAGCCACTCTTGTCTTTCCAATGATCACAGTGGAGTTTCCAGTCATTTAAGGGAAACCATCTAGGATTAGTCAGCTCCCGCAAACATGGCCACGAACTAACTATCCGTGCATCAGTTAGCTCAGCCATTGCTATGTGGAGAGAATAAACCCAACCCAAGCCCAGATTACCAAGCTATGAAATCAGGAGCAGATTGTTGCTTGAAACCACATGTTTGGGGTGACTTGTTATGCAACAGTAAGTGACTGATATGGTTGCTATGTCAAAGACCCTGAATGATGAATGTTTTGTCTCATTTCACTCATCATTAAGGTATGCACTATCATTAGCTCCACTTTCTAGGTAGAGAATCTGATGTTTAGAGAGGTTAGTTAACTTGCCCATGCTGGTGGAGCTAGTAAATATAGAGCAGGGATGGAAAACCACCCTGACTGGCTCTAGAATCTAGTTCTCAACCACTCACTGTATTATTATGGCAATGACTTTTGCCAATCTTCCATCTGGGGTCTGTCTCCTCTTACTTCTTTAAATGGACCAGAATTTATTATTGTTATTGTTACTACTACTACTACTACTACTACTACTACTACAACTACTACTACTTTGTTTTCTACAACAGAAAACTGTCAGTTTCTGGTAGGTATGATATTTTTTGTATATGGATCAAATTGAGATGACTTTTTGGACACTTTAATCCCACAACTGATCCAACAAAAATTGTCAGAAAGGCTATAAAGAGCTCAGTCTTCCATAATGTCTTCAGTATCTTCTTTTATTGTTTTTAGCAGTCATGAAGTATTGTTAAATAGCAGAGGCAAATGGAATCCTGTAAAGTACATGGAATTATGCCAACACAAATGACAGATTCTACAATTTAGCAAATATTACATACTTCTGTTTTAATGCTTTCAATGTGTCTAAGAATAGTAACATAACTTGTGGTCTAAGAGACTGTGTAGTCTTGCAACATTTGTCTGCTATCAGCATCTTAGCGGAAATAAAAGAGCTGGGTTGTTAATCTTTCTGAAATGCATTTGGAGTAGATTGATTTCCTATTGGCACAGAATGTTCATTTTGAAAACTGGGAAAGATTTTCAAGGCCTGTCTAGGATTATTCCACAGGCTCCCTGATAAGGGATGCCCCCCATGTTTTCTGAAACTACTACCAATCTTAGAAATAGAAGACTCCATATATTTGAGCAAATAAATCCAGTATCTAATTTCAGATTACAAGTCTGTCAAGAATATAACCAAATCCATAAGACCATGGCAGGGATAGAAATCCTTGTAAAACTATTTCTCAGTAGGGAGCCATGGATCATTAGTGCTTGCAAACTATTATTTGGGGATTTATCCGAAGTTAGGAAAGGGACATTTTCTGGAAGCCATTGGAAGAGCTTTTTATTACTTACAATTATTATTAAAGAAAAGTGATCATATGTGTGCTTGTTCCCATCCCGTATATAAGAAGTCTTCAAAAAGTTCATGTAAAACTTCCTTTGTCTTTTAATTCTATATTTCAAAAAGTCTTAGAAGAATCTCCATATTACATCACGCTATATACTATGTGATAGGAGCCCTGGTGGTGTAGTAGTTACATGTCAGGCTGCAACCACAAGGTCAACAGTTTGAAGCCATCGGCTATTGCTAGGTAGAAAGATGGGACTTTCTACTCCTGTAAAGAGTCATGGTCCCAGAAATCCACAACAGCAGTTCTACCTTCTCCTATAAGGTTTCTATTCTTTTTGTTTTGTTTTTGGGCATCACTGCCCTCTGGTGGTCGAGGGAGCTACCCAGCTTTGCTGCTGCCGGATTTGAACCGCCAAGCCCATGGGCTGCAGTCCTGCACTCAACCACTACGCCACAGGGGCTCAGCTCCTATAAGGTTTCAATGAGTTGAAATCAACTTGATGATAGTTTGAGGGGAAGGACAGGAGGTTGATTTCCATTTAATTCCAAGAAAAATGAAATTCTGGAAAAGGCTCATCTTTTCTCCATTCACCATCATGTTGATTATGGCCCAGGTTGTGAGAACTGCTTTTTCTTAATGTTAACGTGTGTAAATCATACTGAAGGCCATAGCCTTTGATCTTTATTAGTAAGTGCTATAAATCTTTGTTTTCAGCAAGTAAGGTTATTTCATCTATATATCTCATCCTGATGACACTTCCATCATAGAGTCCAGTTTATCAGTCCAGTCCATCTTACAGATGAAATAAGTATAAGGAAAGGTTAAAAAATCAAATATGTTGCTTTCAGAACAAAGGTGTGTCCGACTCAGCTATGGGAGATTGAAGAAGAATGGATGCGTTTAGATTATTGTGTTGGCAAAGAAAGCTGAATATACTAGCTGAATGAAATATACTACCAGACTGCTAGCAGAATGAAAAATGTGTCTGGAAAGAAGTATAACAAGGAGGTTTCTTAAATGGGATGATGATGAGACTGTGTCCCCTGACCTTTAGATGAAGCAGAGGGTCAGACCCCAATGAGGATGAACGTTACTGTCGTCACAACAGTCGGGTCAAATAGAGAAATGAAGATAGTGTATAAGTGGACGGTGCTTCATTTCCTTGTCCACTGGGGGAGGGGGCTCTGAGCTGGAACCAACTCAACAGCACCTCACAACCCCGGCTGTCTTATCCATAGATAGCTCATCATCTAGTTGTTCTTCAAGCACTTCTGTGAAAAAGAACGCATCAATTGCTAAATCAGTTCATTCCATTTTTAGAGACACTTTAATGTCTCCACAATGTTCAAATCTGTTTCATATCATAAACTCAGACTGCTCCTGATATCTGTTCTTTCCTGTGTTTTTTAATGATTCCAATTTTCTTTCACGTGGGAATCTTTTCCCTTTAACACTGTAAGCACCCGTGTCTAGACTTGAAACACAAGATCATCATATTCCAGATGGGCTCTCAGCTGTGGTGACAGAGGATTGGCTAGGTTATGATTCAATAACCCACAACTCCAAAATCTCAGCTGCTTTTACCACACGGCTATTTGGGGTTGGCCACATTCTCATTGGTATCTTCACTGTGGTGCCCAGGCAGGGAGGGCAGCACCTGTGCAACCATCGCTTGTCTCAGTGGCAGCATGAAAAGAACCCCTAGCAATGCACACTCTAGCTCTTAAAGTCCTTTCCTAAAGCTTTATGCCTTGCAATAATAAGTTAGAACCTCACATTTTGTGATTCAAATGACCAACATTGAATTTAGGGGGGTGGACAAATAAATGTCTAGAGTTGTGTATAGCTCTTTTTCAGACACCAACTAGCCTGACTAGGACCATTAGAGTCTCAAGAGCACAGTCACAGAATCATTTTTTCACATTTGGCTGTATGTGTTAGATTGGGTTGGTTAGAGAAATAAAACAAATGTGTGCGTAGAAAGAGATTTATATGAAGAAATGGCTCACACAGTTGAGGAAGTAGGTAAATCCAGCCTGGTTCAATTCTGTAGGTCAGTTGTAATCTGGGGCTTCCCTTGATTCATGGAGCTGCAGGAACTGTTGAAAAGGAAGCAAGAAGAGGAAGCCAGAGGGCCACAGGGTGGTAGAAGCAGATCTGGATGAACCCAAAGTCAGGGTCAGTAATCTTCTGATGATGAGCAGACTTCTGTATCAGCAGGCAATGTAAACAGGAGATAGATGGACCACACATAAGAACTATATCAGGCAGAAAACTATGGGACAAGAAAAAGCTTGATCCAACTCGGGGTCTCTTTGATGCCAAAGGTCACAGACTGGGACCAGACTGATAGGTTGGGCTTCACATCTTCCTTCACCCAGATACATCCAGTTGACATAAAATCTCACCATCACCGTGTCAACTTGACATCTGTACACAGCTCTTTAACTATACATAGCCACCCGCTAAAATACAATAATAAAATCATCATTGCACCTAACATGGTACAACTCATATACATGTAACCGAAAACACAACTAGCCCTAGTTTCATCTTACATTTTATAAGTGAAAATAAAACAGGAATATTACTATAACACATATGGGAATTGCTCATAATAATTACAGTGTTCATTTATTTAGCTGGTCTCATGGCCATATCTAGTATTTAGAACTTTGCCTTCAGGAAATACCTCAGTTGGTTGTGGTTCTTGCTGGGTGGTGTGGCCCAAACCTTCATTCCTACTAATCTGGGCTATTAGTAGTCACATCAGAATCAGGGTGCTATAGTTTATCCTTAACTTTAATCACAGGATGTGGTAATATTGAGAAATAACCACGGAATCTCCTGGACACCAGTCAGTCTTTACTTCCTCCATGCAATAATAATCCAATTTCCCCCTTGGTAATCAGTATCTATCATAGGCACGAAGAGTCCAAAATGGAGGCATTCTTAACCTCCAGTTGAATGAAATCAGTGCGCGTCTCTTGGTGGGAATATTTCCCCTTTGGGACTTAGACCTCCAGACCCAAAGAGCCTAAGTGTGCAGAAACAGGAAGCAAAAGGATGGTGAGTGGGTCATTAGGAGTAATAGTGAATGGTGGTGCCACTCTCACTTCTACCTCTTTGTTCCTGGACCTTGGTTTGTGAACCTTGGCCTTCGGAGAAGCAGCACTATATATTGGATGCTGGTTCAGCACATATGCAGTTTTCCCAATTGTGCAAGGTGTGGCAACCTAGTTTGTATTGTAGCAGTGTCTTCAGATTTCCATTTCATTGTTCAATCATGCCAGGTATATTGTAGTGATGGGTAACATGGTAAGACCAGGGAAATTTGTGAGTTTGGGGCCACTGACCCTTCATTTTCTGTGAAGTGGTTCACTTGATCTGAGGTGATGCTGTGCAGTATAGCATACCAGACATTCTATAAGTCCATGAACAGTAGTTTGGGCAGCGGCAGGTAAGTCAAATCTGTATTCTGCCTGAGTGCCTATTCCAGTAAAAACAAAATGCTACCTGTAGTACTTATATAATCTGAGGTCAACTTGAGACCAAAGTGAAGAACTGGAATGTAACTGTCGATTGGGTCACAACTTCATGACCTCATTTGGAGGTGCTGTGGAGATAAATAACTCACTGGAGGCCAGACACAGATGGCATGCTGCAGTGCATGTCCAACTGCACTGTGCAATTCGCTTCTACTCAGCATCTCTCTCATACAAAAGGCCACACCCCAAAGGAGATGTCATCAAACTGTGACATAACTGTTATGTTGCGGTTCAACCTTACTTTCACCCACATGTAAAATCAGACATAAAATCTAACCATGAAAAATCCATATTACATATTTGGCTCTTATATTTGAACAGTGGTGACATATTTTTGAGCCCCATAGAACCCTAAGCAAGGGTTCTTACAAAGAGTTGATGCTACAAAGCTAGGTTTGAAGCTCCTTAAACAAACCTTTAATTAGCTGTGAGGTTAGCCTTTTCAACTTAGCTATTGATTGGACTAGTAAGTGCCAGTGCCTTTATTTAAACCACAATGAAAACAATGGAAAGGTCAACTTTGATAATGAAAACTTGTCATGTGTTACCAGTGATGACACTCTAGGGCAAGATAAACATCAAATAATTGATGGATATTCTTTTGGTATAATTGTTTAGCTGCTTCTGAACACACTTCAAATGACCACTTTTCATTTTATCCAAGAGATGGCTATAATGTCATATGATTATATTGAGAGAGTAAGTTCAATGTAAAAATAATTTTCTTGGATTTCTTCCTTCCTTGGAATTTCTATTGATGCAGTAAGGCACTCAACTATGAAGAGGGCCTTCAAAAACTTTGTGGGAAAATTTCATTACTTTTCCATTCCATTCCCTCTCTACCCACAATACACATTTCAAAAAAATGTACAGTTAACAGAGTCGAATTAGAAGTTTGATAAAAGATGTAGCTTGAGCCAGGGTGAAAAGGTCTTTTATGAAAAGGCAGCTGTCTCAAGGAAATCGACAACAGCAGAATCGATCTTAAAAGAAGCCAAGATTCATGTGACCTTTTGACAACCTTTGTGAGAAGTAAAACTGTCATACTCTACCTTGCAGTGTGGGTGTTAGGGAATCAGTAGCACCTTAAAAATAACTGCGACAGCATAAAGGATGAGAGGAAAAAATAAACACTGTTAACAACATAGTTTATTAAGGAAGGAAGGAAGATGAAGCACGCTGAACCAGTCATGTGCAGAGCAAATATAGAAAAGCACCTTTCCAGAGACACACTAGGAAAAAACCCAACCCAAGTATATTGAAAGGAATCCAAGGATAGAAATAATAGCTAAGTGGACTGAGATAGTATCTATTGTTCTGCAGGAAGAACCTTACAGAGAATGATGCATGTTGAAAACAGAACTGAACACTAAGTGGGGACAGAAACTACTCTGACCAATAATGATAAGAAATATACATGTATCAAGATACATATACACACTATGTAAATTTTATACTACATAGTATATGCATGTATTACACACAGAAGGGAGTAAGTAGAAACATATTGCTATAAAATCATAAAAACCTCAAAATCTGAAGATACCGTTTCTCAATAGATCCCCCATCTAGTACTATGCACTTCTGAAGGGGATGTTTCATCTCTTAAGACCTTCTTTGGAGAAATCTGTACACTTCAACTTACACCATGTCGAGTGCAAAGAGGGTCAAGTTGTATTTTTCTTTTTTAAGTTTGTTGGGAGGTTTGAGACCCAAACAAATGGAAAAGATAAGATCAAGGCTGTGGGGCTGATGGGGACCATTTCTCAGAAAGCGATCATAAGAGAGTCTTTGCTATTCTTGAGCAGATGCTCATTCATGATGGGGGAAAAATTAATTGGCACAATTTTCTTGACCTCTTTTCCCCAATATTGTTTTCAATTTTTTAAAAGCAACTATTTCCCCTTCTTTCTTTCTTTCTCAGATAGAAAATGTCTTTTTTGTTGTTTTCTATTTTATTTTTCTTCCATAATCTAGATCATAGTCACCTACTGCTATTGCAACAGAACCTACAGTGACATTCAATGACAGGGCTTAGTTTCTCACAGTTCTAGAGGCCGGAAGGCCAAGCCAGGGTCTCAGCAATGAAGCTTCCTTCCTTCCTGGTCAATAGCCTGAGGTGTTCTTTGGGTCCTTGGCGATCCTCACATAACATTTGTCTTTCCTTTGTGTGTTAGGCTCTGTGTTACTTTTCTCTTTATACAAATAGCAAGGGATTAGTTTTAGAATACATGGCATAGTGGGTCACATGTTGGTCTGTCAACCACAGAGTCAGCAGTTCAAACCTACCCCTTGCTGTGAAGGAAAAAGATGAGCTGTCTGCTATCACAAAGATTCACAGACTTTATAACAAGCACTATGACTGTCTTGTGTCCCTTGAGAAAATATTCCCAAATTGCTCCTTTGGAATTTTCCCCTCACTAAAAAAGTTCCATAACCATCTGAGTTGCCATCATCTCTGCCTTAAATTAATCTTTGAAGCCTTCCTAATCCTCCTGAAAATTATTGATCCCTCTAAAAATGCTATTTTACGTGAGCCTTCTCAAAAAGTATATTTATGGAGAAGTTCTACTACTTCTTTAAGGATCACAGGGGTTTGAAATGACTCCATAAGAGTAGAATTTTTGTTTTGTTTTCTGTCCTGGTATAGGTGATCTCACTAACAAACAAAAAAAATCCTGATTTCCAAACAGGTTCACTTTAGTAGATAAAGGAGTTAGAATTGTGACACATATTTTGGGGGCAGATAAACCAAATCGTAATATCCTGCGTGCAATGATAGTAAGAAGCTGTGTCTTTATCTTTAAATCCTACGTGACATTTAGCCCATACATAACAGATGTTCTGCAAATGTTTTTTAGAAGCCTCTGAAAAATCTATGCCTTCAGCTTCATGAAATATTTGATTGAGAGTGATTGATCACTCAGCATTCATCGGCATGTGCATAATTCTATAACTATTTCCCCATGGAATTCCTATACCAGCTATTTCTTCCTGCATTCATTCCATCCTAACAAGAACAGGTACAAGGAGTTACTTTTTTTTTTTTAATTTGCTTTAGATCTTAGTCTTCTAAAGCTCCTTTCAACATTTAAATGATTTCATGATAGCAATGCAAATATAATTAGAGGCCTTGAACTGCTGCCATATTTTCACAATCTAAAATGGTAAACAAACTCATGGGGAATTTGAATGCTGAATGACAAAGAGGTCAAGAAATAGACTTTAGGAAACATCTGAGATGTAAATTGAGAGTTTCTAGAAATAACTCCAGCTTTTTTCCTACACTAAGACAGATTTGATGAAATTTTCCCAAAGTCCTTTCCTGTACTGATAGGTTTCATTTAACTTTTTGCTTTTACTTTATGGCAGAGTTTAAGGTCTATCAGATAGTCTTCATCTATGCATGAGTGTTCTATTGTAAAACAGAAACCTTAATATGGAAACAAAAATGATCGAATAATAGGTAATGGGGAACTTTATTCACATAAAAGAATTCTTACTGTACCAAATAATTTTCTGAAGGACGTTTGTAAAATACTGGATTTCTCCTGTCCCTGTCTGGTACCTTGTGGTGACTTACAGAAATTTTCTTGATTAAATAATGGAGGAGGGATCCTGATAGAAAATTTATTTTCTATTAAGAAATGCTGCCGATTGATCAGGTAAATAAGATTTCTTTAAAGCAGTGTCTTGGTTGTCTATTGCTGTTATGAGAGAAATATACAAGTACATGATTTTAATCAACAGAAATGTGTTTTCTCACAGTTTAGGATGCCAGGAGTCTATATTCAAGTTGCAAGCTCAAAGGCTTTCTTTTTCTGTCAGTTTTGGAGGAAAGCCCATCTCCCTTCTGAGCATCTGCTCCTGGTGTATCTTCATGTGGCTGTCTTCTCCCAGCTCTGCTTCTCAAGCCTGCTTTAATCTCTTGTATATCTTAAAAGAGACGGACTCAAGGCATACTCCATACTAACCCTGCCTCCTCATTGAATAGCAAAGACAACACATTGCCCAGTGGGGTTATAACCAAAGGTTTGTTTGGTTTGTTCAAAACCAAAACTCACCACCATCAATTCACTCCTATTCACAGTGATTCCATAGGACAGAGTTCCCTAGACTATAACTGTTTATGGGAGTAGAAAGGCCCATTTTTATCCCATTGTTGCTGATCGGTGCAAAAAATCTGTTCCAACTCAAAGAAGCCGTATGTATAACTGAACAAACACTGCCTGCTCCTGCACTGTCTTCACAATTGTTCTTCAGCATTGCAGTCACTGTGTCAATCTGTCTATCATGGGTCTTTATTAAAAAAAAAAAAAAGATGACTCTCTAGTTTATCATGAATGATGCCCTGTTGCGGGGACTGGTTTTCCTAAGAACATATCCAAAGTACTTGACACTAAGTCTAGCCATTTCTACTTCTTACTTACACTCATACTTCTGATTGTACTTCCTCCTCCAAGATCGATGTGCTTGCTCTTCTGGGAGTTCTTAGTACTTTTGATAATTTTCACTAACATCCAAATTCAAATGCATCAAAGCATAAAGGTTAGAATTTACAAAGCATACTTTTGGATACAGTTCCATCTGCAATATTTCACTTTTTGCCTCCCCCTCCCAAATTCATGTCTTTGTCATGTGCAAAACATATTTGCTTCATCATGAGATCCTAAACGTCTTCAATCAACTCCAAGCTCAATATTTTCTGAATCATCTAAAAATATGAGTGAGACATGATGCATGTCAACTTCTGGTGAAAATTTCTCATCTGTCTATTTGTGAAACCAAGGCTGCAAGTTATATACTTCCAAAGTAAAATGGTGGAATGGGCACAAAGTACATATTTTCATTTCAAGAGTGAGGAATAGGAGGGAAAGAAGGAATAACAAGGACCAAGCAAATACAAAGCCAGCAGAACAAATTAGCTTAGCTTTCAAGGCTAGACAATAATCTTTGGTATTGTGAAAATGGCTGCCTGATGGCTTGGTCCTTTAGACCTCGCATGCTGTTCATGTCCTCTGAATTCTGAGTAAAGGCTCTTGGATCCTGTCTTCTAGGCCCACTGGCATGATAGTTCTGCTCCCTTGGCTTTGAGTGGTTCTTTTCTCCTAGTTCATCTGACTGTTGATGCCTACTTCTTGGCTCTGGAAGGCCTCGTTCTTCTACCCTCTATGTCTAACAGCCCTGTCTCCCCAGCTTTGGGTGACAGCCCAATTCCCTTTGCATATCTTAATGATAGGCCCATACGCTGCACTTGAGTTTGTATAGATTCAGCTATTATAAACCTAGGTGGCCATAGCTTCAGCCTTTAAAATTGAGAAGGTCTTGCTTCTCATCTTCTTTCTAAGAATTATGCTAAATTCCATGCTGTTCCAGGGATGGCCCTTTTCTTGTCTTGGTTGACATCAGGTATACCCTGCTTTCTGCCTGTAGTATTCCAAGAGGCAGACAATATTCTTTCCCCCCCCACTCTGTCCACTTCAGTTTAAGCTGATGAATGCAGCAATACCCTGGGTGAAAATTCTAGGATACATCCTGTCCTTGGTTTGTAAAACTGAATTTTCCAAATGTAGAAAACATATGGTCTCTTTAAAAATATACTCACATATCTTTTCAGCCAAATACCCAAGTTTATCACTTAAAAGTTCTCCCTAACACCAAACATTTGAAAATAGTTCAGGTATTTTACACAGTTCTTTGCACTGTGTAAAAAGCACTCCCTTCCTTCCATGTCCAACCACATGCCGATAGAGCCCCAGAAGACATTTACTATCCACATTTCAGCCACCTTCTATTGTTTGCACCATGTGTTCTCTAAGACAATAAAGACTTTTACCTCTCTTCAATTCCTTTTGAGCTCTCCCCAAAATTGCCTTGGACACCCATACTTTTACCAACAATCTCCTCAAGGCTTTTACTGTGGAATGTCTTAAAACACTTCCAACCTTACCCAGTACTCGCTTCCAAAACTGTTTCTTCGATTTTAGGTCTTTGTGATTAGCACCCCTCTCACAGTACTAAACTCTGCCTCGTTACCACAGTATAGGAGGGTCTCACTCTCACTGCTGTGGAGTCAATGTCTACCCATCTTGATCCTGTAGGATAGTATAGAACCGGCCCTGTGAGTTTCTGAGACAGTAACTCAGAAACTTTTATGGGAGTAGAAAGCCTTGTCTTTTCCCCCATGAAGCAGCTATTGGTTTTGACCTGTCAACCTTGTTTTTAGCAACCCAACTTGTAACCATGATGTCACCAGGGCTCCTATTTATGAGGCTGAAATCCTAATCCACGGTGGCAGCTTCGGGAAAACAGACGTTCTCTTGCCCTACACACTGGAGGGAAAGTCCATGTCTCTCCAGAACTTTTTCTCTGGGCTGCCTTCATGTGGCTTGGTATCTCTCTTCCCCCCATCTCTGCTTTCGAATGCGGTTTCATCTCTTTTATATCTCAAAACAGATCAACCCAAGAGAAATACCAAACTAAGCCTGTCTGAGTAATATAATAAAGACAATCCATTTCCAAATGGGATTAAGACCCTGGACAGAGAGAGGTTAGGATTTAAACATATAATTAGTATAAATCCAATCCATAAGAAGAAGTAGTCATTTTTATGTGTACCTTACCAGAAACATAGGTCTGGCATAATAAAGACATGCTAGTACTTTTAGTTGTTCTACCTATCTTAAGATTGCAGGCCCCTTAGTTTACCAATGCAAATTTAGGTGCTGGTTAAAAGTGAATGTGAAACAATAAACACCCTTCATGCTCACAATAAAGGGTAGTATACTAGTTACAGCAACAGGAAGTATTCATTTTTAGACTGTAACATTATCTCTAAAGGACAAAGAATGGATAAAATAAGCTTTGCTATTCAACTTGACTGGGCCCTGTATTTTGTCATTTCCTTTGATCACTAGAATTCTGTAGAAAGACTTATATTTGAAAAGACCGGAATTTATCACAAAGGATTGCTTCATTTCATTATTTTATCTTCTATCCAAATATCTAACGTGGGGAGGCCAGCATTAGTTTTAATTAATTGGAGTAAAAAAATCAAGGAACAAATTAATGGAAAAAGTAGAGGATATTTACTTCCATCTAGCTTATTTTAACCATACTTGGTGATCCTGTGATTCAATGAGTTTTAAAACATAAATAATTAAAAATGAATAAAAGGGAAAATGTAACTAAGGACAAAAATACTTCCAAAAGAAAAAAATATAATAATATGCAAGGTAACAGCTTCCTGTTTTCCCTTTTCTCTAAATTTATCGACAATCAGGTTTTTCTGAACATATAGTGGGTTACATGTTTGTCTTGGTACCCACATCTGTGAAGTCATGTTGGTCAGGTAATGATGTGGAGGATGAAAGGAAAACATAAGGAAGGAGATAGCTATGCTTTTTTTTTAAAGTCAGCCAAAAAAAAAAAACCCAATGAAATTTAAAAGGTCATCGTTGTTTTGAAAAGTACCAGATTTACATAATACAAATATTAGATTTGAAAGTCCTTTTAAAATCCTGATGCAAAGTGAAAAGCTCTTAATTTGGCAACTTGACATTGAAAAGCTAAAAATTCCAAGAGGAAGAGAGGGTACTGGTTAAATGCATGATAACTGCCTTTGTCCTCTACCTCTTTTCTCTGGTATCTTTATTTTCTTCCTTAAGGCTGAATTCTTCCATCCATAAATGATCCCCCCGTCTCTTGCCCTTGTGCAAACAACCACCCCTTGACTGCCACCCACAACCTAAACCACTCTCTATGTCCTCCTCACAGCCAAGACCCAGGGGGTTCAAACAGTTAACAAATGTGTCGAGTAGCCAAGGGGTTGGAAGTTGGTGTCCTCTCTGAGCTGCCTGGCAACAAAGGTCTGGTACTGTACTTCTGAAAAACAGCATTGAAAGCTTCCTGGAGCACAATTCCACTCTGACACATATGAGTCAGCGCCGATGTGAAGGCAGTGGATTAAGCCTCATGAGAGAAAGAATCATCTTGATTCATTCTCCAGCCCTCCCTCTTACCTCCTGGCCACACTGCTCAACACACTGCATCTGGTGCGCATCCTTCGGCCGGGGAATTTTTTCTGCCATTGTCAAACCCAGTGGGTCTTTTCAGCTTCCGCCTGGGTAGATGTTGAGCCACATCTCACGCTCATCAGAGGATCAGACTGGATGAGTTATTTGCATATCCCTTTCAGAAGAGCTGCGATGACTTCTAATTAAAAACCCTACCCGGACCTCCCGACCTAGCCCACGAAGGTGCCTAAGAAACGCTAGTGGGGTGCAAAAGTGGAGGTTCCCCTGCTGGACGGCAGATGATGTTCAAGAATGTGGAAGTCGTAGGGCAATTCTGTAGATTTGAATTATTGTTGGTTTAAGTGGTGTGGCCTGCCTTTCCACATGGTTTAGGTTTGAGGGACTCTTTTCCTGTTTCTCTTTCATGGCTTCTTGCTCTGGGGACTCACCCCCCTGCAAGTTGAGAGCCCCTCAAAGAGGTTCTGGGCCTTCAGTAGTTGTGGGGCAGGGCATTGTTTGCTTTGCCACCAGGGGGGGTTCCCTGTTTGCAGGAGAGGAAGGAGCTATATACAAATCCAGGCACATCAAATGCGGCCTCCACCTCCAGACGACCAGGACCAGTGCAAAACTGGCTGGGGACTTCTGACAGAGCAGCTGTTGCCCAGCTCTCCCAGGGAACATCTCCTCAGATGTGTCTTAACTCTGCTTCACTTTTTAGAATGACTACACAGTAATGCAACAATGTTCTCCATGTGGGAAGATCAAAGGTGAGGATCATTCCTACAGTTTCCACAGATCGATCTCTAAATGTCACCCTTTAGAATCCTTTTGTGTGTGTGTATGAGTACTGTTAAAGAATATAATGGCCGTGGTGGTGTCCCCTCTTTTTTTCACTCTCTGGATCAAAGCTCTCTTTTCTGTTGTCATGTCACCCTCATTTTAAAGCTGGCCACACGTATGCATTGAATTTGCTAAATGAAGAAACGCTGACACACACACATATATATATATCCTCTTCTAAACAAGTCTTTGGTCCCACTAGATTTGGGGCCCTCTGTTGTCCAAGACAAGGAGCCTCGGCAGAGTGATCACTAAGTGAAGACAGATCATTAGGTGCCAGGTTGGGCCTGTGCCATTTTCCAGCATTCTGTGGAGTTGTGGGTACAGTAGGCGATGCTCACCTCAAGATCAGCAGTTTGAAATCACCAGCCACTCTTTGGAAGATAGACAAAACTTTCTATTCCTGTGAAGTGTTACAGTCTTGGAAGGCCACAGGGTTAGCTTTGTTCTGTTCTATAAGGTTCACTGTGAGTCTTAAACAACATGAGGGCAAGGAGTTTGATTATGCTATTTTGGTATGCCCATGATGCATATGAGCTAAGGAGTTCCCAGGAGGCCAGGTAATTTGGCAGTTTCTACAATGGCTACTCCCTTTGTTTCTTTCTAGAGGTGAATACTACATCATGGGGCAGATTGATTTTCTGGAGCAAAATCCACACAATGGTACCTAGCAGTGTCAGTCTAAGGAGATATTTGTATATGCGGATGGGTCATATGTATCATTTCTATTATATTGTTGTTTCAATCATGTTGAAAATTAGCAACAACCTACGATACACAGAGATAGACCAGAAAACCAAATCCACGGTCATCAAGTCAATTCCTGCTCTCTAGGGGCGAGCAGAACTGCTGAATCGAGTCTCTGACACAGTCATTCTTTATGGGAGCAGAAGCACTCAACATTCTTCAAGGGAACAGCTGGGTTTGAACAGCTGACTGTAGAGTTAGCAGTCTGATCTTTAACCCACTAATCCAGGGGTCAGGGAGAAGGGGGATATTCCTCTCTAGTAATAGGGGAATGTACAAATAAGAATATAATGTTTGGGCTGGGTTCGAACCAGGCAGCCCCACTACCAGGCAGCCCCTTTGCACCTGCCTCACAAGAAGAAGACGAACAACCTGTGGGACTTTGTAACGCCTTCCTTTGACATTTCACAGAGCTTACCTCCCCAAAGGACGCAGTCTTATCTCTCAGGGCCGGTCTGTACAGCCTTTTCCCTCAGTGGTCCAGAAATCGGGTCTGCGAAGGACAACATACGCTCACAAACCAGATCCTAAATGTACCATCAGAAAGCCTCATTCCTCTTATCAGTACAAAGGTCCTTGGCTCAAGCTCTCTATAGGTCCCACTGCCTCACTGCCAGCCATGGCTTCCCTGACCTAACTCTCAGGTCTCAGAGCCCACTCAGAAGCTCAAGATGCTCCTGTCCCTTTCTCTGCCCCCCTCCCTTTCCTGTCCCCAAATTTCTTCCCTATCCCAACAAAGCCTATCTTTATATTTCATTCCTACCTCAGCTCTATCTCCTTTCTGTGGCTCCATATCAGCTTCTCATATAATAGCATATATATTTGTGACAGTACCTTAGCAAGACAGACAGAGAGAGAGAGAGAGAGAGAGAGAGAGAGAGAGAGAGAGAGAGAGAGAGAGAGAACGGGACTCCTGGTCTCCACAGAGTCTCTGGTTTCTTCTGTGCATGAACTAGCCAAGGGCGGGGCTGTAGGCTTTCCTGCAGGGAAAAGTTCCTGCTGGGTCCCAGGGTGCACTGAGCCTGGAGGAAGGCAAAAGGCAAGACCTTGGGCCATTTCAGCCCAGTCTCCTGACAAAGCATTCCCCTTGTGGCCCTAGGGGTCCAGTTCCTGAACTCTTCCTTCCCTGATGGCGGTATGCTACGGGGAAGTTCCACATTATCTGCAAGGGGGTGGTTGGTTAGCTGTTGGACCAACTGCAATGATCAATGGTATCTCAAACCCATAGACGGGCACTTTCTGTCCTGTGAAGATCGAAAGACTTGGGAACTCACAGGGACAGTTTTACTCTGTCCAATTGGGTCACTCTGAGTCAGAATTAACCAGATGGCAATGAGTTTGGGTTTTGGAGTCTTGAGACATGAATGAGCACCGAAACCTCTGTCTAGCAGGAGCTGCCAAGGCTCTCACCTCCAGGCCTGTGTGCCTTGTGTGGTTTCTAATGTTTGCATTTAAAGAGTCAGTGATGCCTAGCGTAGGAGTCTGGCAACATAAGGTGTTATGTGTTAGGCTGCTCACAAGGACAGTTGTTTGAATTCACCAGCTTCCCTGAAGGAGAAAGATGAAGCTTTCTGCTCTGATTATGACTTATAGCCTCCAAAACCCAAAGGGGGAAGCTTAACTCTCTCTTTGAGGGTCATTGTAAATCAGAATCCACTCAGTGGCAAGAAGCTCGTGTGTGTGTGTGTGTGTGTGTGTTTTAATACTTAGTGTGAAAGAGATCAGGCTTAATCTGTATTAAAGTGAAGCTAAAAACAATTTTTTAAAAAGTGAAGGTAGTCTCTCTCAGCCCTGTTTTCTTTCTTTTTTTTGGGGGGGGGGGCATCACTGCTCTCCGGTGGTGGGAGTAGGAGGCCCAGCCCCACTGCTGGAATTAAACCTCCGTCCCAGTGGGCCGCAGTCCCGTGCACAACCACTACGCCACCGTGGCTCAGACCACAGCCCTGTTTTCTTTTTCTGTACAATGGGGTTACTAATAGCACTTATAGGAGAAAAAGACACCTCCATATTCAAATATAATTTACAGAGACTCATTTATTAAGTGTGCAACAGAATAAAGACAAGATGAAGAAAAGACAGATCATCCTGGCCAAGGAGACTATGAGCAGGAGGCCATAAGAGTGTTCAAAGATTTATAGACATGTGGGTACTGAAATAGGACATAGGGAACAAAGGAAA
Source organism: Nesogale talazaci (assembly GCA_004026705.1). Lineage (NCBI taxonomy): Eukaryota > Metazoa > Chordata > Mammalia > Afrosoricida > Tenrecidae > Nesogale > Nesogale talazaci. Next base: position 17,906 of record PVJH01013511.1, on the reverse strand, counting down.
CTGGCACAAAACCCTGGCTGGCCTTCGTTGCAGATGGAACTTCTGAAGCAAGAAATGAACCACGATTGGGATATACACACACTATGGTATCTGAGAAGAGCTTTTAAGATTGGTTCAGGGCCCTCTCTATAACACATGACTATGTAACCCTAGTACCCCAGTTTCCACCCAGGGCACACACTGACAAGTTGCTGAGGGCACTCCCTGGGCTGGTGAGGGAAGTGGTGGTAATCCCCTTTCACACACGCTCTGCCTGGGGACAAAGCTTTTCTCATCGCTGGTCATGGTCAGAAAGAACTCTGTGGAGGTTGAATCCACAGGGAGACTCAAAGTGGATTTAGGGCTCCTCCTCCTGCACACTGTAGCCCCCTGCAAACCGAGTGCTCAGAATTTAAAATCCAATACACTCCCCAAGCTATTGTGAGGATTTAATGAGATAGTGCATGTATATTTCCTAGAATGGTGCCTAGTGCATGCTAAACTAGCCCTTTCTCTACAGAATCATTTGCATCTTCAGAAATAATTGGTGCAAAGTCACCCTTAAAATCTCCATTCTAAGATGTCAATGGGGGTTGGGGGTCACCTCCAAGAGGAAAGGCGTCTTAAAGTAAGAAGTGACCAACTTTTTTGTTCTGCTGTGCTTTTAAATCCCATCAAGGCTGCAAATACTTCACTTTGAGACGCGAGGTCAGCAATGTTCCAAATGCAGGAAGTTGGAGAAACACAGGGAGCATTCTTTTCAAAGAGACTTGATTCTCTTCTAAGCCTCATTTCAAACCGGAGTTCCCGTCCTTCCCCTCTCCCCTCAAGGGCAGGCCCTTTCTGACCCAGAGCCAAAAAGAATATAGAAGATAGGTCATTTTTTTTAATATCATAATGTTTCTCAGAGTACTTTTTTTTAAAAGTATTTTTAAGGTTCATGCTAGAGTGTGAGGACAAGTTTTACTGAGACGACCCATCTTCCATGTGAACATGGCAAAGTCATTTCCCCTGGCAAGGTTTATCAACTCACTTATCTGTTCCATGGAAGGATTAGGAATGACAAATCCTCCTTTATCTGGCGTGTGTGCTCTTTGATTCTGTGATGCGGTGTTTCACCCTCCGCCTGTGGGACCCTGAGGCGGTTTCTATGTGGGCTGGAAATCAAGTCTCCCGAACCCACTCCCCCACCCCCACCCCGCCCCATGGGAGCTGCCAGAAAACTAAGGAAGAGTGAGGCTGTGGCCCTGTCTACTTGACCTATTGTTCGTCAGATATGTGGGGCAGAGGAAATGTGCTTGAAATTTGTGAACAGCGCTGGGGAATTCTGGGTGGGGGGTGGGGGTGGAGGGGTGTTTATTAGTCTTGTTTCTTTTTTACCTTTTCCTGGGAGGAGCGCGGGAGGGGGACCAGTGAGGGTGGGGGGGCGGGGGTGGAGAGAGAGCCCGATCTTAATTTTAAACGAAACTTTAACCCAGGATGGAATGTGTCCATCCCAGAGGCCTCGCAGAAAAGCGTCTGCAGTTACGGTCTTGGCTGAGTGGCGAGAGGGTAGGGGGCACACAAAAGCCAGGAAGTGACCCCTTTCGTCGGGAGCCGCGGGCGAGAAACAAAAGTCTTCTCACCACTGCGGCCACTTTGGGCCCCGCCATCCCGAGGGAACAGTGGGGTGGGGGTGGGGGGGGCGGGGGCGGGCCGGGCCGAGGGGGGCGGGGAGCGCGAGGGCCGAGGAAAGTGACATCGCCACTCCAAGGAGCCGTGAGGAAACTGAGGATTTCCCGGGCTGAAAGGGCTCAGTGTCTGCCGGGCCCCGGCCCCGAAACGCAAGCGGGTCTCAGCTGCTGCTCTTTGTGGAGCCCCCTGAGAACGCAGCCCGGGTCGCCCGGGCCGGACCCCCCTCCTGAATCGGAGCCCTGTGCGCGCCGGCCTGGGCGGCGAGCCCGGGGCTGCAGGCTGGCGTGCCGCGGCCGGCCCATCTGCGGCCGTGAGCCGGCCGAGGAGGAAGCCGTCCCGGGGGATGAATGGCCCTTTGTCCGCCGGCCGCCGCGGCTCCCCTCGGCCGCCCGGGCCCGCACAACGGAGGCTGTATGCGAGGGGAATGGAAATGAGCCGCGGGCGCTCCCGGAGGAGCCGCGGCCCCGGCGCTGCGCCGAGCCCAGGAATGCGGGCCGGCCGGAAAGGAACCCTGGCCGGGGACGCCGCGCTCGCTCGCTCGCCCGCCCGCCCGCCTGCCCGCTCGCGGGCTCCTCTGAACCCCCATTGAGAAGAGCCCTTTGATGCAATTAAAGCGCATTTCATCGCCCGCCCGGGAGGCGGAGGGGGCCGCCAGCTTTTCTCTGTCTGGGGCGTGTGTGTGTGTGTGTGTGTGTGTGTGCACCTTTGTGGCCCAGGCCAGGGGGGCACTGGAGCTCCCTCTCTCGCAGACGTTCGGTAACATCATAAAACGGAACCCACTAACAGATGGGTTTGCACGGGGGGTGGAACCCCCTGTTGGACATCAGCCAGGCTGACCCTGCCGGTCGGGGGGGTTCCTGCTTTCAAAGGCCTCTTGGTACACCTCACCCCCACCTGCCCTGGCGTCACGACTTAGGCGGGTGACAAATGGTGTTTGCAGGAGGAAGTTGTTTCTGAGGTCGCTGCGCGTCATTTTCCATTTTCTCAGAGGTGGGGTGGGGAGGTGGGTGGAGTGGTCACCGTGCGGGCCTAGAAATAGTGTCGCAGCCAGACCCATCCAGTGAGGTAACCTGCAATCCTAACGTGTTTACGCCGAAGGACGAGGATGGGCAGCTAGTTTGAAAATTGGGGTTAATTCTGCAGACTTCTCAGAACTTCGATGAAACAGCTGAGAGACCCCAGAGTGGCTCCCCCAAAGTCACGCCGGGTTTGCAGTAACTACGACCCGACCGGGGCCGGGAAGACTTCAACACGGGTATCATCAAGCCGGGGCACTTGTGGAATTCTTTCTAAACTGGATGTGGGCACTTGGCTGGCATCTCCAGTCAACTTCAAAATAAAAAGGTCCTGTCTACCTCTCTGTTGTGTTACTTTCACACTGAGAATGACTCTTGGGATCTCTCTCTCTCTCTCTCTCTCTCTCTCTCAGCAAAGTCAGCAGTTCAAACCCCCCCCAGACTGTTGATTCAGGAAAAAGATGAGGCTTCCGATTCCTGTGAAGTTTTACAGTCTTCGGACCTACAGGGGCAGTTCGTAAGAATGAGATAGCTACTAGGGACACTTGGTTGGTCAGACATTCACGAGGAGTTTGAGGAAAAGGCTAGGGAAACCCTTTGGATACACAGGCATCCTACAAAGGCTTCCTGCAATGACCCAGGGGACAGGGAGGCATTTAGATGGAGGAGGCATTCTTACCGCTTCAGTGGAGTGTTGATATTAACAGGGGAATCACACAATTTAGATCGGCAAAGGTCATGGTCAACCACTTATTCTTTCACTCTCCCAAGGAGGCTGGGGAGCCAGAATAATGGTGATGTCTCCAGTGCAGGACTGTTCCCAGTTGGTGGCTCCAAGCTGTCTTTATGGGGTTGCTATTTGAGGTCTGATTTAGGTGCTTTATTCCAGCAAAAAGGCGCAGTCTTGCAAACCTCCAGGGGCACCTCTACTCTCCTATGGCATTGCCATGAGGCACAAGTGTGTTTTTTGTTCTTTCTGAGTTCGGGCCTGGACTATGTATATATATTTTTACTGTTTTTTTTTTTAGCAATACAATTTTGGACCCCATCAGAAAGTTCTTAAAGAAAAGGGCATACTACCTCAAACAGACCTTTTAGTTCAACCAGGAACTATCACTCCAATAAAATGAAGGTGAGCACATTAGCACTTACTTCTTTGCTTCTACCCTGGTGTCTCACACAAACACACACCTATGCGTGCACACTCACACACTCGTGCTAATACAGTTGGTGAGTAATTTGAAGCCCCCTGTGGCACCCTAATGGCTTCTTGCTTGTGCCAGCATACATGTGCCTGCAACTTTGTTTCTTGTCATTGTGAGGCACATTGCTCCACTGGACTGTCATTCTGGTCACCACAGGGTGGTTTTCATTCCTGAGAAGCAAGACTTCTCACATTGTCCAGTTTCTGTCAGCTTAGCCAACTGGACCTTTCATGTCAGATCCTAGATGTGAGCTGATCCTAAAATGGGACAGAAAAATATACAGCAGCAGTAGTGGCAGTGCCCTGCATGTCACAGAACTGATGGTTCCCCTCTGAATTACTTTGAAAAACTAAATTTGAGAAATTGAATTCCCTTTCCTTTGGACTATCTGTCTATGCTCCTCTCCCACCCCACTCCCTTCAGTATCTGAAATACACATACTTAACTGGGTGATTTTTCTTCACTTCAGATTGATCATGAACAGGCAGTGACTCAGGTTTACTTGACTCAATGACGCCTGACAACAGCAGAACTTTGCAAATGGTTGGCGCGGGTGACAGGGACCTGAAGAGAGGGAGGCGAGAACTACTGTTCTCAACCGCAGATTATGAGATGGCCTTTAAGAAAGAAAGTGCGCTGTCTGTGGTCACAAACCATAGACTTAGAGCTGAACTTCATTTCCCCGACAATACTTAAGACATCTGGGATTCTCAGGCCAAGGGAGCCTGCCGTTTGGATAGTGACCAGATTCTGGATGCCCAGAGCCATGTGAAAGTCGCCCCATCCAAGTTGAGAACATCAAACCAGCTCTGCTACATATAGCCTGCTGTTTGGGGAGAGGGGCACCGTTACCCCAGCTTCTCTTCTATTGATGCAGTAGCCCACAAAGGAAGAGAAAGCCTCTCCTGTTTTCCCAGTGTACCCACTGCCTTCTTTGTCAAGGCCTTCTAGAAGTCAGGGTGGAGATTTTTATTTGTCCTGTCTTTGGGGCCTGGGAAGGGGAGGGGATACCTCATTCAGCCAGCCTTTGGCTCCTACAACATCAGAAGGTTGTGCTATTTACACAGTCTCTGGGCTACTAAGTGTCCGGGTGGCCCATGTTGACTCAAACCCTTGCAGCTAGGTGGGGCTCTAAGGAGCTGTTAGTCATGTGACGTTGCCGGGGCAACGTAATGTCTTATGAACAGGAATGCTTTAAGAAGTACTAAGGGGAGCCTACGAGGGCACATTACCCACTTGCCATCATGTGTTCAATAACATGTCATCTTTCAGTAATGGAACTTTTATTATTATTATTTTTTTATTTTGTGGGACTGAACGAGCAGAAGCCGGAAATTAGTTGGAGAGGATAAAGAAAAGGAGAGGGAAAAATTACCGAGGGGGAGGGGGCCCTTTCTATTTCCTATGTGGGCCCTGGTCGACCAAGGAGAACATCTGGTCCTGAGTCGGCCTCTGCAGCCCTGCTTTTAATTACCCCGTCATTTGGTCTCCTGCTAAATTAGTGACTGTGGGAGCAGCTCAGCTCTCCAAGTCGACAGGCCTGCAGAGCTCGACTTAGCCTGCCACATAGTCAGAGGGGAAACACGAAGCTTCCGGTTTCATATTTAAACCAGAGATTGACTCATAATTGTAGCTGTCAGGCGGGTGATGGAGACATTATGTAATCTGGTTCTTATGGCGATGTGTGTTTAAGGTTTCTGCTGTGTAGATTCCAGAGGAAATTTTGTGCCCATTGAGGGAGAGTGCGCAGGCAGCACTGTGGTGTGGCCCGCAGGGTGATGCCAGGGCTAACCATCAACAGTTCTGAACGCCTGAATCCAAACAGGAATGAATTGCTCCCAGAAAGCCCCTCTTGTGTTTTCCAGAGACTTTTACAAAGCCAGTCAAAATCTAGAAACTTGGGAAGGGGCAAATGTGCCGGCTTGACAGAGAAAGAATGTGCCCAGCTGAATCCACAACCCGTTTCTTTGCAGAACGCTGCAGATCCCCGTACTGTTTCCCATCACGGTCAGCCTCGAAGGTTCTGGAAGGGGTACCAGTTGCTCTTGGACACAGCGCTGGGAGCGTGGATCGTTTGTTCGTGTTTCATCTGTTTGTCACTCCGTGGCTGGTGCCCATTCGTAGGGCAGCCAGGGAAGGCTTGAGACGTACGCAGATTTAGAATTTACTACCACTCAGACAAAATAATGAAGAGAACCAGATGAAACAGGCTAATTTTAATCGTAAAGGAATGTGCTTCCGCCTCACAGTTTTGTTACCGGGATACTTGGGTTTGGTTTCCATTGTTCTCTACCCCGAAATTTTAAGTTTTACTTGTGTGATAAAGAGGACCTGTTAACAGATAGCAGTGCTCTCGGTGGAAGAATGACACAACCAAAGCAAACCCACTGCCATTGTGTCCAGGTTGACTCACCTCGAGCCCCCTGTGGGTTTCCAAGATTATCACTTTTTCTGGGAGTTGAAAGCCAAGCCTTTCTCTCGCAGAGCTGCGGGTGGTTTGGAACTGCCGACCAAGCAGATCACAACCCAATGAGCCCAACGCGTAACCACTACACTGCCACGTACAGCTGCACTAAGCGTCGCTTTGCTCCTGGGAGCAAAATGGAATGTGCGACGATTGGAATGGATACTTCAGGAAGACAGATCAGAGGGATGAAGGGGAAGTGGGGATGTTGGAGGAAGGAGCTCTCCTAGAACTCCTTGTTTTGCAGGACGCAGGTGCGGTAATCCTCAGAGATGGGGACAGCTGGGATGAAAAGCAGGCACATCTCCTCACACACCAAACCCACATCTCGTTTTCAGGCAAGAGCGATTGCACCATCTGATAATAGTCGCCAGTTTAGTTTGTACAACATCAGGTTTGATGTCTAGAGGTTTATAATTTATATACTTTGTCAATGAGCCGCCATGCCCTGCCATTCCCCATCCTCCAGCCCCTCCCTAAGACAAGTCCCAGCGACCCTACAGGACAGAGTAGAACTGTTCCATGAGGTGTCCTAGACAAGGAAATCTTTGCGGGAGCAGGCTGTCTCATCTTTCTCGCTCAGAGCAGCTGGTGGGTTTGAACAATGGATCTTGTGGTTAGCAGCCGATGGGCTTGAATAGCGAATCTTGTGGTTAGTAGGCCAATATTTACCCAACAGAGACTCAGGGCTCCTTCTAGCAGAGATATCCAAAGGCCAGTAAGTGCTGTGTTTCCTGATTGTCGTCAGCACCATCTTCTTATTTTCTACTTTCCAAATAATTTTACTGGGGACTTGTACAACTCTTACCACAATTCACACATATATCCTTGTGTCAAGCACATTTTACGGATGTTTCCATCATCATTTTCAAAACATTTTCTTTCTACTGGAGCCCTTGGAATCAGCTCCCCCCTCCATGAACCTTGATACATTATAAATGATCATTATTGACTCATGTCTTACACTGACTGACCTCTCCATCTTTTTCACCCCCATCATCACTCCCATCCTCATGATAAGCATCTACCTCTGCTGTAGCCTTCGTTATGAGCCATTTTTTTTTAGATAATAGACAACCAGGATAGTGGGCTATTTCCCCCTTTTTCTTTGGAGTGTGTTACCTGGAGTGGCTAATTTTCACTTGGAAAAAAAAGGGGGACATATCAGTACAGTACTTGCTTGTTTGCCAAAGGTCTTCCCCTGAAGGGCATAAGGACTGCTCTCAATTGTCAGTTTTTGGGGGAGGTGTTTCAATAACAGTTTTGGCAGAGGTGTTTTAATAAAAATAATCTATTTAATGCATACTTGGACCCATCAGAACACATATCTTATAGAATGATTTAAAACTTGCCCTATTCTTCCAAAGACCTTGGTTGTGAAATCTTTATTGGGAAGCAGTGCTGGTGTGAGATCTTGATTTCTTCTCTCCCACGAGGCTGATGTTTCATATGAGTATTTTATAGTCACTGCAACTTGGGACATTATCATATGACTGATGGGTGATGCAGGGATGGATAATTTCATGAGCTGTCTAGCCTGAGTTGATTCATTTTCCTAGTCATTGGAATGAAAAGTATCTCCTGTTGAGATACTTCCAGAGGCAACCATCCTTGTAATGGATTTTCTTCATCAGAGAATTAGGAACTGATTTGTTGGGTTTTATTTCCCTACTGCTAGGCCTTAGAGATGAGCTAGGGAGCCCTTTTCTGATCAAGGACCATCAGCTTATAGAAAACAATCATTGAAGGCAGCAACATAGCATTTTAGGAACTTGAGGAAATTAAACTGAGCATTGAAGCTGGTCACCAATAGGACATTTTTCCTCTCTTGTCCTTTCTGGCTCCTCTGTCCAACCAACCCCAGGCTTTTATCACAGAGAATATAGGACAAGCCAACACAGATGATAGCCAGAGTTTGTTCATTATTTTACATGAAAAAGGAATAATACATTTTTTGTTTATTCGATGATAATTTGATTCCATAAACTGAAAATAGCTAAATGTAAATGAACTGAAATTTGCTTTTCTTCAAGCAATTATACTTCTTTAAGACTCCCAAGTCATCCTCAATCTTTTGTTTTGGTTCATTTACAGCATTTCATTGGCTAGGTATAAAATTTTAGTTTTTTAGCAAGACTTGCAAAGTCCACTACAATCTGGCTCTGTCTTACCTTTCTCACTTCCCCCCCTAGGACTAGGCCTGGTCCTAGGAGCCATGGTGGCAGAGTAGATAATGTGTTAGACGGCTAAGAGCAAAGTCCGCAGTTTGACGCTCCTAGCTCTGCTTCAGAAAGATAAGGCCATTTGTCCCCATAAAGATTTTAAATCCCAGAATCCCAAGGAGACAGTTTCACTCTGTCCAGTAGGGACATGATGAGTTGGAATTGACTTGATGACAGTCAGTTTGGATTAGTCTTAGGCAAACACGTCACACAGAATGTTCATACAAAGAAACGGTCAGTAAAACAGAGACCAAATGAATATATATCCTGGAAGCCCTGTGAATACAACTGCTTTTACTAAAGATTTTGAATCACAGGCACAAGGAAGAGGGCTTCATGTTGCAACGAAACAAATAATTTCTGATTTCATTTTGAGCTACTTCACCATCTCACCCATAGATAAGAGCTATATTTTTTTCACTGTATAAGATCCCCAGCCTAACAATATATACCTGGGTCCTCTCTCCTTTCTCTTTCCCCTTTTTGGCTTCCCTTTTCTTCTAGCAACTACCCCTACCCCACCCCGCACACATACACACACTTGTAACTAGCTTTCCTTTTTTATGCATGGAGTCTTGCCCTACTGATCTTACCTTTGATTCCAAATGACTGCTTTCCTGAAGAATTCTCTTTTCTGAGAAAAATACTGTTGCAGTGGTTCTGAAAAAGATATATTCTTCCTTTTTTGACAATAGTAATAAGAGCATGAAATACATATGCCATGTTTACTCTAGACGGGCTCCTGCAGCAATCCATATGTCTTACCTCCTCTGATTCTCAACATACAGGGAGGTAGTTTGACATCCTTAGTCCCATTCTAATGTGGAAGTAAAGTCGTAGAAGTGATTTTTAAAAAAATTATAATATCTAATATTTCTTGAAGGAGGCCTGGTAGCATAGTGGTTACACGTGCAGCTGCTAAATTCAAAACCACCAGCCTCTCCTTGGGAGAAAGACAGCGCTTTCTACTCCTGCTAGCAGTTACAGTTCTCCCCTGTCCTGTCCTGTCCCTGTCAGTGGCCATCAGCTCAATGCCAGTGAGTTGAGCTGAGCTGAGTTGAGTTGCTCACAGATCTGACATCGTCCTGTCCATGTGGTGCGTGCTTTTCTTACTGTTCTAGCCATTCCTCACAATGCTACAAGTAGCACTATCTCCATTTTACACATTAGGAAATTGAGACACAGTAAACTTAGGTAATTCACTCAAAGTGATACAATAGAGAGTGGACCTGTGAAGGAAAGCCAGGCAGTTAGAATGACGGGCTCAGCATATTGTTTGAAAAGGGGAGGAAGGGTTCCAACAGCTTCTAACATAACTCATTCTGCATGAGGGAGAATTCATGTAATCCTTCAACCCCTCCCTCAATATTTCATATCCTTCTGTTCACACCCACCCACCCACCCACTCTTTACCACTTAACACTAATAAGCTATCTATTTAATTTATATAACTTGTTTTGTGCTTCTGATTTTTCTGTTACTACCATTCGGATCTAAACTCCATGAAGAGACGTTTGGGTCTGTTTTGTCCACTATCACACCCCCAGGGCATGTAAGAGTGCCTGGCACATAGTATGTGCTCACCAAATTGTTACTTAATTAAGTGAATGTGTTCTCTAAGTAGGGCTACCAACATAGAAGACAAGGCCTCCTAACTAGGGGCCAGAGTTTTCATTGAAGCAGAGAAACACTTTACATTGTCCAGCTCTGGGCATGGTCAGAAGAGCCCTGGTAGTGGTGTTGGATAAGTGTGAAACTGCTAACTGCAGGGTCAGCGGGTCAAACCCATTGCACGTAGTTGCTCCCAGTAAAAATTTACAAAATTGTACAAAGCCTTAGTGAAACCCTATGGTACAATTTGACCCTACCAGGGTCTCTATGAATCAGGATCATCCTGATGGTGATGGATTGGTTTGGTTTTAACCTTAGATTGGGTCAGCAAGGAGCTCACCTGCTAATTGAAGGGTTGGCTGTTGAACCCATCTGCAGGTAGAAAATGTGATTCATTTCTTTCCACAAAGACACAAGCCTTCGACACCATAGGGGTAGTTTCACTGCCTACCCCTACCGATATTGCTTCAATGACAGTGGGTTTGATCTTCCGGAGGTCTTGAAGATGTGCTCAAGTTAGTCCTGATGGTCAAGACGCTAATGGAAAGATCAAAAGTTTGGACCTACCAAACTGTTCTCAGTGTAGTCAATATTCAAAAGAAAGATGAGGTAGCCTGCTTCCTTCAAAACTACAGCCTTAGCAACCTTCAGAGGCAGTTCTACTCTGTCCTTTGTGGTCATTCTGTTTGGAAGCTTCTCAATAGCAAGAGACAAGAGGTTTTTGGTCTAGATTTGGTCCTGCCTACCCAGGGCTCCAAGACTCTGCTCATTTTCAGTTCTCTCTTTGTGTGTGTCTCCCTCTCTACCTCTCCAAGGTATATATGTTCTATTGTCTACATTGTAGTCTGACTGCTTTCCAGTACTGAAGAGTATTATTTAGGGACCGGTTCTTCCTGTTCATTTGTAAAAAAGAGATACTTGTTCTTTCTTTCTTTCCTTTTAGATCATTGTTCTTATTTTTAACAGCATCAGTAGGCATTGGAAGACATTAATGGGATAACCAAAAATTGAACAAACAAGCAAGCAAACAGACAATTCCCCATCCCATAAAACAGTGAACTTTACAAAGACTCTGCCTATAGCAGTGGTTCTCATCCTGTGGATCATGACCCCTTTGAGGATGGAATGACCCTTTCACGGAGGTCACCTAAGACCATCAGAAAACACATATTTCCAATGATCTTAGGAACTAAGATGCCTCTCCTTTATCTGTCTCTATGTAGGTCCACCCACATGCTGATACGCCCACATATGAGTACCCTGCATGAAGACTGTTACCCATGCTACGCCATTCTTCAAGACAACATTTCATTTATTCTAATTAGAAATAACTATTTCACAAGATAAAACTACATATTGTTTTTGTGATTAATCGCTGTTTTAATTATGTTCTGTTTGTAACAATGAAAAGACACCCCACATATCAGCTCTTTACATTTTGATTCTTAACAGTAACAAGGTTACAGTGATGAAGTATCAACAAAAATAATTTTATGATTGGGCGGTCATCCCAACATGAGGAACTGTATTAAAGGGTCTGGGCATTTGAAAGGTTGAGAACCACTGGTCTACAGAAATATAAATGAAAATTCAAGTACAGTACTTTTGATATCAGTCACCTCTTCATATACTGAGGCATTTAGTCTCAAATTCCTAGATATTTGTAGAAATGATGATCTTTGTGGCTTGTTACTATTTTGATCTTTAAAACACTTTTTTTAAGTTGGAGAAATTATCTAGTATGTAAATGTAGGTTTTTTTATTGTTAGATAAGGAAGTTATTTCTTTGGTTTCATTTTCTATCTGGGTTGGTAAGATATATTAAGTTGTATCTCGAGTGAGCTGAGAGGATACTGTTCATAAAGCCAACAAATATTTACTGAACACCTACTATACCAGCCACACTTGAAGTGAACAAAACAGCTTTGTTGCGTCATGCTGCACAGATGTTTTAGTCTAATATATTACTGGGTTCTTTGGGTTTCTTTTCTTATTGAAAAATAAGACAAACAAAAAACCCCGTAAGGATGCCTGCTAGAAACACATGTCATAAATATCACTCTGCTGTCCCTATGCGTATTTCAGCTAGGTAGAAATAAATCTAGATAGTATTATCAAAGGATACACATGGCACAAAGTTGCTTAGAGCTACACAAAACCTTCTGAGAAACTGATTTACACAGTTTTAGCTTTTTAAAAAATGAACATCAATAACAGAGTATTATCTAAAGGGAATATTAAAACAATTGGGTCAGGCAGGATTTAATGTTAAACCATTTAAACAATCTAGACGATTTAAACCAGACAGGATTGAAAGTTAAATTTCCTCTGGCTAACCTACCAATTGCCTAAAAACTTGGAAGGGAATACAGATAAAATCAAAGGATTAAATTCAAGATCCTGCCCCATCATGATCATCATTGTTGTCATTATCCTTTTTACCATTTCACAATGGATGTTTTTACTGCTTATCCTCTAATTGTTCAATCTTCTTCCCCAAAGACCATGAGTTCCTTATGGTTGGAAATACATGTGTTCATGTTTTCCAGTGCTCCTCATGGTGTTGGGTGCAGAGCTGGCCTCAGTCGGTACCAGTTGGCTGACTGAGTGGAATTGTAGGCCGGGTAAATGAGTGTGTCCATGGGAGGAGTGGTGGAGGCAGGGTGCAGATAAGAGGAGAACGTGTTGCTTCGAGTAGGATATAAGATAAAATTAATTTGGCAGCTGAGAATTTTAGAATTAGAAAACATGCACAGAGATGAACACAGATTTACATAGGTGTAGGAGAGAGGGGCCTAAGAAGAGAAACAAGCATGGTGATGCATGGCACAGTCAGCAAGAGGTGCTGAGCCTGTGATGGTGCTTCTCTCATTTCGATCAAGGTGTTGATGACAAAGCATGATGTGGGTTCGAAGAAGTGAATGAAGTTAGAAATGCCTTTATAAACACCTACAGAATGAGCTTTAGATAGCAGGTCTGCAACCTTATCATTTACTATTATTTGAAAGTTGATGAACTATTAGCTTCTCCTAGCTTTCATTCACAAATTATTACCTTGTTTTCATTACATGCTCTCGAGCTGGCTCCCCCTCATAGAAATCCTAAGTATGACAGAACTAAATATTGCCAGGTCCAGGGACACCCTCACAAGTATTATGCAGGAACCCTTGTCCCCGAGGTCAATCCATCTCACCGAGGTTCTTTCTCTATTCTGCTGACCCTCTACTTTTCCAATACCATGTCTTTCCCCAAGGATGGTCCCTCCGGATAACATGTGCAAAGTGACTGAGATACAGTCTTGCCATCCTCACTTCATAAAGGACTCTTGATGTCTTTTGTTCTTCTAGCAGTTCATGGTATATAGCATAGTCTTCCCCAACCCCATAATTCAAAGACATTTGAATCTGGCTGTCCTTCATTGTCTCATTCCACTTTGGCGTGGAGGTAGGGTGATTGAAAATACCATGGTTCACTTTTTCCTTTTAAAAAAAATTGTCAAACCCTTTGAAGAGGTCTTTTGCAGCATATTCACCTAACGCAATATTCATTTTATTTCTTGATAGCTGCTTCCATGGGAGAGGCTGTGATTTCAAGTGCAATGAGACCCTTGACAACATCAATCTTTTCTTCATTTATCCTGATGCTCCTTCATGGTCCAGGGGAGGGGATTGGGATTTCCATGATGTTAAGGTCTAATGCACACCGAAGACTGTAGTCTTTGATTTTTATCATTGGAAGATGCCCAAGGAAAAGCAGGAAACACAAATGATTTGGTTGCCACACTGGGAAGTGGGTGGGAAAAGGGGAGGGGCCAAAATGGTTTCTACAGAGCTTCCTCTGACAGTGGTTGTATTTAACCATTTGGGCTAGCAGAAGATTAATTCTTGTTTGCAAAATTAAAAAACAGCTAACATGTGGAACACATTATGTTGATGCATGTTTTCCTGAACAGATGGTGACAGTCCACAAACTCCTCAAGGGTTTCCCTTATAGAAGGAGGGGAAGCATTTTCTTTCTACAGAGTAACCTAGGCTCTGTGGGCCTCCATGAGCTTGTTTGTCTTTTCTCATAGAAATCCTCCCTTTTATCACTAATTAAATCATAGATTTGTCTTCCCAATCACTTTTAACAAATCACTTTAACCTAATTAGCATACAACCATGAACTCCACCCCACCCCCCAACTGGTTTAATATCCTCCTCATTGGTATTAAGCTGTGGTTTTCAGTCAGAGACTCTGGAAACACATCACTGGTGATGTGGGTCAGCCCATTCTCGGTCCATTTTAGAGCCAGGAAAACCAAGGGCCACAACTCCCTGTGACCCTTCCTCCCCAGTGGTTCACAATGAGTCACAGAGAAGCACCTGTTTGAAATGGACGGTCAGACTCTGAAATCACTGTCCACAAGTCTTTAAGAAGCTGTGAGGGTTACTGTAGAATGAGCTTTACTTCTGTGTTTCCTTTTGACGTACACAGTCCCTCTTTTTAGAAGCGTCTACAGAAGACAGAGGGAAACGATTTTCCTTCATAATTTCCCACCCCTCCACCCCTGTTTGTTTCCTTTGAAAGGAAACCACAGTTTCAAGCAGAACCTCCCAAGAGTTTTTCAGATGAATCTGTGTCACAGCTGGGAGGCAGAATGATTGGTTAATAATCAAGCATTTTTCTTTTGTTATAAGTCATTTCCTAAAAACATTAAAATTAAGGTCATAAGGCACCAGTCAACTGCGTACCACTGACTGAGGCGAGATGTAGGCGTTGAGATTTGTCATAATTCCTCTCTTCTCCATCTGCCCTTCTTCCTTTTTTTGTTGGTGAGGGGGTAATAAAATAGTTTTTGTAAAAATTCTTAAAGAGGGCTGAGTACTGGTGGCATACTGGTAGTGTGCAAAACTGCGGCCCACTGGGTTGGTGGTTCAAATCCAGCAGCCGCTCTCCAGGAGCAAGGCTGGGCCTCCTACTCCCACCAGAGGGCAGTGATGCCCAAACAAACAAACAAAACAAAACAAAAAAATTCTTAAAGATAAAAGAAAAATCTCTTTTCATTAGCAGTTAAGGTGGAAGTATTCAATAAGTGGTAAGTGGATTACATGGTTATCAACTTAATTTTCCCAGTTTTTAAAAATCATTTTATTGGGGGCTCATACCACTCATCACAATCCATCCATCCCTCCATCATTTTCAAAGCACATTGGTACATTTGTTGCCATCATCATTATCAAAGCATGTTCTTTCTGCTTAAGCCCTTGATATTAGCCCCTCATTTTCCCCCTCCCTCCCCGCTCCCCTCCCTTCTTAACCCTTGATAATTAACCCTCTTCCCTTTTAATCTGAATGCATCTGGTCCAGATTCATTTCGATGGCCTAGCCTACAACGGCTAGAGAGAGCATGGCAGAGATCCAGGTGCGCTTGGACCCATCTCATCAAGGGTGAAGTCACCGGTCGGGTAGAAATCTCTTCAGTACATACCCATCTGTGGTGCTAGACTCATCCCAAACTGTGGAGGGGGCTGTGCGACTTAGGTCTGTGCTTGTGGTCTGCTCCCCCTCTCCCTTGTTTACGGGTCCTTATGGCTAATGGAAGAGAGAATTGACAATTCCATGGAAGAATTCTCTTTGTTCACGCAAGTCCCAGCCAAAGCACCTGACATGCAACTCCTTCCTTCTGTCACTGGAAGCTGATTTGTTGCTATGGTCATGCATAGGTTTTGGCTCCACTTCCAGATTGCGACAGATCAAGAAACAAGAGTGCTTGGAGCTACTTCTGAAAATCAACTGATGGACAGCCCACGGATCCCCACAGTCTGATTTGCAACTTCATCATGGGAATAGAAAGGGACTGGGCAGTGTGTTAGTGTGTGATGTGTTGGAACCAACTCTAAGTCAGCTGCGAAGAACAACAACAACAACATGGACCGTGGAAGGTTGTTCTCAGTATAGCTCCTTAGGTGCTGCTGTGGCTTTGGCTGTTCATTGAAAAGTCTGGCATTTGGAAAAGACAGGCCTGACCAATTCCTCCTGGGAAGAGGACAACCTGAAATACCCCGCTCACACTGCTCAGTTCTACTCTGTAACTTTTAGGATCTCCGTGCCTCAGAAGAATCTCTCCTGGGCTGAACCCCGGTGGCGTAAGTGGTTGAGTGTGGGACTGCAGCCCGCGGGGTTGGTGGTTCAAATCCAGCGGCAGCTCTCAGGAGCAGCACTGGGTAACTCCCATGATCACCAGAGGACAGTGATATCGCCCACCCCCCCCTCAAAAAAATCTCTCCTGTCGTGGGTTTGGTCTGAAATATCATTTCCACTTTTCAATTATTTTCCAATCCTTTTCAGCTGCTTCCCTGCCACCCTTTTCTATTCATTTTCTCCAATGTTTTGGTACACATTAACACATTTCTCCCTGCCGCTTCCGCTGTCATTTGTTGCTTCAGGCTTTCCAACACTAAGCAAGAAGACAGAAAGGTGCTGTCATTATTACCATAAGCAGCTGAAAATAAACTAGAAGGCAAGGCCATTAAAAAACGCCCGAACAACATCCTCTCGGTCTCTCTTCCCACCTCCAATTGAGAGTGAAACTATCAGGAACTGAGTGAGCAAAAAAATAGCTGATTTAGTGAGTAATTAAAAGATAACTAGATCGTTTGTACAAATGATCTCATTTAGCCCCCGCAACCACCCTCTGAGGAAGTTCCTGTTATTAGCCTCCTTCCGCTGTTGAGGACACTTTGGAGTAGAGAAATTAGGGATTTGCTAAAAAGTCCACCAGGAAGTGAGGTGATGGTAGGCTGTAAATGAGGGAGCTAAGATTCCACAGATCTTGAATTAGCAACACTGTATACTTCCTCACTGTGGGACGTCCCAGACATTCTGCCGATAGTTTCTACTCTCTTAGGAGGTTTAATTGATGAGGGAAGTTCTTTAATGATTTGAACATAGGAGGTATCTGCTGTAAGTGATTGACTCATGTGTACATTGTACCTTAGAAATAGCCTTTGCAAATCTTTAATATATTTGAAAAGGCTGACACTTCTGAATCTACAGCCAAATGGTTCATACTTTTGTTTTCTTAGGTGGAAATGTCAATTAAGACATCCTGATGGCACAAGGGGTATAGGCTCAGCTGGTAACGGAAAGGCCAGCAGTTCAAACCCACAGCAATTCTTCAGAGAACAGGTCTGGTGATACACCTCCCTAAAGATATCAGCGTAGGAAACCCCTCTAGTTTAACAGTTCTCAACCAGTGGTTGCATTCCCTTTGGGGGTGGAACGACCCTTTCACAGGGGTCGTCCGATTCATAACAGTAGCCAAGTGACAGTGATGAAGTAGCCACAAAAATAATGTTATGGTCGGGGGGTGGGGTGGGGGGGGAGGGGGGGAGTGACCACCACATGAGAACCTGTATGAAAGGGTTGTGGCCGGAGGAAGGTTGAAGGGCACTGCATCTGTGGTCCCCGTGAGTCCGCATTTACTTGACAGGACACAACCCCCAAACAAGGCAACCGTTTTGTTCTGTTGAAAGTAAGGCTGGCAACAGTCTGAGTCTATTGAACAGCCAAGAACAACATAAACAAGTGTAAACGACCCTTTCCTTCCACATTGCTGAAGCCTGAAAGCAGGTTGTCCTTTATGCTGAGCAATTCATAAGTAAGCTCCTTCCTGATCTGCATTGTTTTGTGGGGGAAGATAGAACGGTGCATTCTGGATCCAGAGCTGCTTGCAGTCTGATTTTTTTTTTTT
>PVJH01013510.1:0-60941 GCA_004026705.1 Nesogale talazaci | reverse complement strand
TATAGCTTGAATTTCTTCCTTTGTTACTATTGACTCTTGCTTATATGCTACTTCTTGAAGTGGTTGATTGCCAAACAGTTCGGACTGGTACAGTGCTCATTGCATTCTTTGCATTTTCTGTTAATGCTTCTTATATCATTCGATATTTTGTCCATATGGCCTTCCAGTATTACAACTTGAGACCTGATTATTTTCTTTATTTTTTTTAACAAAAGTTAAGCGGAAAACCCTTTTTCTCTTTTGCTTTCTAACTATAGCTCTTTGCACTTTTCATTATAATATTTTACTTTGTCTTCTGCAGCTGCCTTTAAAATTTATTTATTATTTACTATAATTTATTTATAATTTATTATTATTATTTTTATTTACCATTTATTATTTATACCATGTGTTTTTCCTAGCTCATGAGGAAAACCTAGATTCAGAGGGTCTTTTGATATGCATTTTGAACTTTTCTTTATTGTCCTTGTATGACCTTTTATTTTCTTCATGAGGGAGGTTATTGATGTCAATCAAACGGTTCGTCATTTGTATTCAAAACAGAAACTGCCCTTGAGATGTTCTCAAAGTTCGTGTGTGACAGAGTCAAGGCCATATGTTGCTTCTGGTTTAATTTACTTAATCTTCCATCTGAATTTACTTATGAGCAATTTGTGATTTATTCCACTGCCAGCCCCTGATCTTGTTCAAATCCAGTTTTTGATTTTAACATCACCATATCGCCTTTGCCTCTTCCCACCAAGGTAGTCAATTTTATTTCTGTGTATTTTGTCTTTGGTCTTCCAAACTTCTGTCATGAAATCTCCAGATCTCCAGCTTTTTTTTTTTCTGTACAAAAGGCCATACTTTTCAATTAATGTAGATTTTCTTTGTTACCAACTTTTGCAATCCACTGGCAGTAATTCTTAATGTATCTTGATTACATGCTTGTTAAATTTCAGACTTAAGGTATTGGTAGGATTCTTTAATTTCTTTATCAATACCTTTTGTGCTTGTTGTATACATTTGAATAATAGTTGTATTGATTTCATTTCCCTGAAATGGGTAGATATAACCTTATCACAGACAACATTTTTATTTCCACACAGATCTTGAAATATCTTTTTTTTGGCGGGGAGGCATCATTGCCCCCTGGTGGTCGTGGATCTACCCTGCCTTGCTGTTGCTGGATTTGAATGGCCAAGCCTGTGGGCCACAGTCCCACACTCAACCAGCAGGGCTCAGCCCGAAATATCTTTTAATGTTGAATGCAACACAAGTCCTCTTGATTATGCCATTCACAGCATCATAAATCATGTCATTTTCTGATTCAAAATTCCCAGTATGTTTATTTCTGGTCACTAATGAATTGAATAGAAATCTGCATGTGTTCCATTTCCTTTTTGATGACTTCCAGTTTTCCTAAGCTCACTCTTCATGCAGTCTAATTTTCAATTACTCATCAATGTGTACAGCTGATCCTTCTCACGCCGAGTCATGTCCATCAGAAAAAGAAGGTGCATTAGGCTTTGCTTGCATAGGCTCCGCTTCATCCTTGGCATTGTCATAGACCCTACTTTGGGAAGTGTGTTCTCTCCCAGCACTCCCTTGAGTAGCTTCTACACTTAGTGGCTCATCTTCCAGCCCTCTTTCTGACAATGTGTTCCTTTTATTCATGAGAGTTCAGTAGCTAATGAGGTAGTAAAGCTATTCAGAAAGGTTCAGTGGGATATACTGAAGTGGTTAATCTGTTCCTTCTTTGTCATCTATTGTTAGTCTCAAAACTCTGCTGAACCCTACTTCTGGTGCCTCTCTGGCCTTTGGAGCAGCAGCAGCAGCACGGCTTCCAACATCACATCAACCCCCTAGGCATAGAGTAGTGCAAAGTCGCAGGCTAGCAGCGAATAATCTGAGTAAATGAGATGAATTCACTTTCATCCTCTTAAAATTGGCTGTGGACCACAGTTGCCTTTATGCTCTTGAAGACATCATGTTAGGTTATATCATGGGGCTTACAAGTCCTTAATTATCAAACCACTGAGTATACTGACCCAGCCAAGCTGACTATTACCATGGCAGTAAGGATTAATAGCATTTTTTTCTTATTTGAGTTTAATTCTGTGAAAACACATATTAGCCATTTGAATTCAGTTAGTTTCTTTCTAAATCTTAAACCCTCCTAAATGTGTCTAATTGCTGGATTGCCTCAATCTAGCAAGTTGAAAACAGAAAGGGGGGTGGGAATTCTCTACGGCAGATTATCTGAGTACTGTGCTGTAAGGGAATTATTAAGTTTTGCTTTTATATAAAAAAGTAATGCAAGACATTATGTAGAAGATGAATTGGAGTAAGATGGGCAGTAAGAAACTTTTCAATTAATTTGTGTAAAATAGAAGAAGGTTTTAAAATAAGAATGCTATGTAAGGATAAAAAGGAGAGGTCACATTCCAAATGTGTTTCATGTAAAAAAAGATAACTTTTTAGAGAATATATGATGCTAAAGATCTCTTTCCATTAGCCTGAGAAAGTAGCACAGGAAGAAATGGACATTGCAATAGAGTATGAATGGTTTAGTTACATTTAATGTGACTGGACATTCTGAGTAGAAAAATTCAAATTTTTTAGAAACATCAAAATAATGGCAGAAATGAAAGTTAGAATAGGAAAACCACATTTTAAATTGATACCCAAGATAGGAAAAGCACAGCCATACTCTGTCTGGTGTAAGACTGTGGTTTTTTTATATTAAAATATTAACTGATGGTATAGCAACCTTTTCCAATATTCTTTTGCTACATTCCCAATTCCCTGTCACACAGAATTAATTCTGACTCTCAGCAGCCGTATAAGACAACAAAGAACTACTTCCTATGGTTTCAGAGGCTGTATTCTTTTTTGGGGGGGCATCACTGCCCCCTGGTTGTGGGAGTAGGAGGTCCAGTCTTGCTCTTGGAGAGTGCTGCTGGATTTGAACCTCCAACCCAGTGGGCCACAGTCCCACGCACAACCACTATGCCACCGGGGCTCAGCCCAGAGGCTGTAATCTTTTTAGAAGTAAGCTACTGATCTTTCTTCAATAGCACTACTGGCGGGATTGAACAAGCAACCTTTTAGCTATAAGTTTCACCATTGCTCCATTCGGGATCCTTAGCACATTCCAAAAAGTAATAGCTTTTAAAAGCCCCCTTCCCCTTCCACATCCCTTATGATGCTTTGTGTTCACTATGAGGCTCAGTTTGATCATTCTTGCTTGGAGTGGTTCAGGTTGAAAGGAGTCCATTGCAAGTGGAATAAGATTGGACATACAGGAAGGCTCATTCACATTACTCTCCTGAGCATCCGAAAGTTCAGGTAAATATGGATTGTATGTGCTCCATGTTGCCTTCTTGCCTCTCATTGAATTTTAGGACATGGTCAATTGATTCCTAGACACTTGTTCTGAGAGTTAGAAATGAGAGCTGTCTGTACTCAGAAGATGGAAAAAGCACTTATCCCACTTTGCATGGGTGAAAGCAGTCACAGAGTCTGATGATTGTCAATTCTTATTTTGGAAAAACCATTTTTTATTGTAGCTATTTTGTTGTTTTTCATGAAAATATACATTGCAAAGCACATACCCATTCAACTGTTTCTGTGTGTACTGCACATTGATATTGATTGTACTCTTCTACTTGTGCAAACATGTCCAGCCTCTTTTTCTCTTGTTTCTTCTATTAACATGAACTTACTTTGTGGTGGATATCAAATATTTAAAGTTACTTTTGTCAATTTATAAGGATAAATCTTGAAAGGATGATGCTCAAAGCACCCCATATTAGTCAAGCTAAATTGTTGTTTTGTTTTGGGAAGCCTCGGGAGATAATTTAGTTTGAGATTTAAGGAATTATTTTTTTTAATTCATTTTATTGGGGACTCATACAGCACTCATCATAATGTATACATACATACATACATACATATGTTGTTTCAGTAGTTACATCTTTTCTGGGATGGGGTGAGGTGGGGTTCTTTTTTTTTCTGATTTGGGAGAAGTAAGCCAGATTTATAGGGCAAGCAAGCTTAGTCAATTAGCATATCGTGATCTTCTATTTTAAGTATTTATTCATCTTCTATAGATCAAGAAGTTTGCCAGAGCTAAATCTTCACAATAACTTTTTAGAGTATTGAAAAGCTAAGAGATTACTTTGAGGATAAGCATATGTCTAAACAAAACTCTAGTGTTTCCGTTTGCCTCACATGCATAAGAAAGTTGGACATTGAATAAAGAGGACTAAAGAAGAAATGATTCATTTTATTTGGGATGCCTGTGAAAAATG
Organism: Nesogale talazaci; assembly: GCA_004026705.1. Taxonomy (NCBI): domain Eukaryota; kingdom Metazoa; phylum Chordata; class Mammalia; order Afrosoricida; family Tenrecidae; genus Nesogale; species Nesogale talazaci. Next base: position 56,646 of record PVJH01013510.1, on the reverse strand, counting down.
TTCAAAGACAAAATATCTGTTCCAGAAAAAGTACAATCAGAGTGCTCCCTAGAGGAAAGGATGGTGACAATTCACCTTTCGTATTTTGTAAATATTATCAGGAGAGAGAAGAAACTAGTTCCTGCAGAAAAACATACTCCTTGGTACATGTGTTAGTTAAGATGATTGTGCCAGCCTGGCTAATAGAAACAAGTGGTCTTAATCTAGTTTAACTAGAGAGAAAAGAGATAAATATCTCTGCACAGTCTGCTCCCATCTCTCTTGCTCTCTGGTGATTGGACTAGCATGCTGCTGCTTTAACTACTGCCTCAATCAATGTGCTACACTACTGTGGGCCAAGCTACTCACGGAGCTTGTCATTAGAGCTGGAGATTCCTTTGAGACCCACTTCAGCTTTCAATATCGCATCTGGACCTGCTTTGCTAAACTCACAATCTTCTGACAGTTGTTGACACACCCTGATATTTGCTGCCTCTGTACCGACTGCCTGACTTGTAAGAGGAGTGAATTCATTGTCACCTTCCTTGATCTTGGACCCAGGAACCCACATAAGTTGAAGGACTTTCAGCATATTAACTGTTGCATAAAAGTGAATTCAACTGAGCTGTCTGTACTGCTGTGTGAGCTAATTAGCTGTTATATTCCTTCTCACTGTATAAATCTGTCTATCTTTCTATCTATCATCTAATCTGTCTATCATCTTTCTCTCTATTGTCTCTCTTGAGTTCCAGTTTTGTTTCTCTAGAGAACCCTGCCTAACACAGGAAAGTAAGGGGGCAGAAAAAGAGAGGAAGACTGTCATCATTTGATTGACACAATGGTTGCAACAATGGGCTCAAATACAAGAGCAAATGTGAGGGAGTTACAGGCCTGGGTGAAGCTTTGCTCTGGTGGATACAGGGTGACTCTGAGTTGGAACCAAGCTGCTGGCACCAAACAGCAACAGATATCATCCAGTTCTTCTGGTCTCAAATATTGGAACTGGCATTCTTGGATAAAGCTAGTCAAATATTCCATTTCCTCTTTTATTTCTAATACTCCCTTTTGGTCTCTTGGTATAGAAAGGCAGAATACATCTTTGTGTCATGGATGACTATTTGCAATCTTTTCAAGAACATAGTCATGTAACCAACTAAGAGGTAGAACAGACACCACAAACGTGTTATTGGGTTAATTAACTGGGCTGTCCTATGAAAGTATGACCCTAAACATACAAACCAAGGAAGTAAAGGCCATGGCATTTGTAGTTGTACTTGATAATCTCTGACAGCTGCTTTGGTTGCTGCCATTGTCATTTTTATAAAATAGCTACCACAGACATCTGCTAATTCAACTTTGTATGTGTATGTGACTTATAAACCTCAATTTCAATAGTTTCTAACTGAATCAATGCAATGTTCCTGACACTGATAACTTTTTCTCCCTCCTTTCTACCACTGACAACCACTTGTAGAATGCAACTTCTAGCTAGTTTTCGTCTCTTGAAATAATACTATACTCTACTATTATACTATATATAATAATAATGCTATGCTATCATACAATCAATCTCAGAACATTTTCTTTATCCTTGTACCCATAATTATTAGCTAATCCTTACCCACCAACTCACCCTGGCCATGTCCTAAGGAATTATAAATTTACTTACTGTGTTCAGAGCTTTACCAATCCTAGATTTATGAAATGGAAATGATACAAATAAACACCAGTGACAGAGGAAAACCTGAATCCTGAGTAAAGCAGAATATAATAGAACGTAGAAGAAATTAGAATGAATCAAAAGGGGAAAACAATGAAAATATGTTAAATTTTAACCGAACTAAATCCACAGAAATCCATTTTTCAATGTATTCTGTGTGAGGGCAAAACTATTCAGATCCCTAGTGGATGGTCTGGGGACATTTAGTGGAGGTGTAATCTGCTTGGGGACTTTGCAAATGGATTTCGGGTTTTCACTGCCATCCCTAGCTTTCTGCCAACCCAGTATTCAGAATTTAAACTTTAGTACAATTCCTTCCTTTGATCTTGGATTTGATTATTTACTTTCCTTAGACAACATGTATTGGTACGCTCCTTCCCTGTGGATTTAGCTGACACTTTGCTTCGATGGCTATTTAAGACAAACCTTTTAACACCCCAGACACTATTCTTTCTGATGCCCAGGTACCATTTGATTTCTTCACCACACTTCCCTTAAAAAAAATTCAGGAATTGCTTCCTGAAGGTATGTATTGAGCAGGACTCTGTGGCAAGAATGTATTGTTCTTATATTAGGGCAGAAAGAGACTCTATGGAAAAGAATAACACCTTCTGAGATGATTCTCCTCTTTGAAATTCTTAATCCCACTACTTGACTCCTATATTATTAAACCAGACCAAATAGCTGCCATTGAGTCAGAGACTCTTAGTGTCTCCCAGCGGGTTTCCAAGACAGTAAATATTTACAGGAAGAGAAACTGGAGTCTTTCTCCCTCGAAGCTGCTGATGCTTTCAAGCTCACGACTGGATTGCAACCAGTTGTTTGTGGATTTCATAAAATTTCATGTCAACTTGAAGCCATGTGATAGTGTAGGGATTGTATTCTAGGTCAAAATCTGGTCACTGACAGATGGTGTCTCTTTTTGCGTGTGTTTCTCCTATTGAGAGTCTTGGGAACATCCCCTTCTCTTTCTGCCTTTACCTTCATGCCAGTGAGCCACTCTGAGACCTACCACTCTTGGAGAGGCATCCACTGCCATTGATTCCAGAAGACTTTGCACCCACCAACCAATTATAGTTCTGCATTTGGTATCATTGCTTTTGACGGTGTGAATCTTAAGAGGCCTAGTGGATTTGAGTTGAACGGAGCTGGGATGTTTTCCTGACAGACAATTACTTCTTGGTATAAAGCTCTTCTATCAGTGAATTTGTTTCTCTAGTCAATCCAGTCTAACACACAACCATTGCACAATAACATAAATTAATAAGATCGTGGGCTATGACATACAGTGGTGTGGTATCAGATAACTATTACTCTACTAAAGTGACCAGATTTTAAGCAGGACACCACTGACCAGGGGTGGGCTTCTTGATTAAAAATTTGGTCTATATGGGGCAACACAAATTTTAGTAGAATGCAAAAATACTATTTAATATATTTATTTTAATTTTAAAATGCCACAGGACATTGTTAAATTGTTAAAAATTGGGATGTGTGAGTGGGATTAGAAAACATAACTCATGCGCTTTTGCACATTTTTATATCTAGAAATGATATCTCAGCATAATTATATTTTACAGATGATCATATTATCTCTTACTTCCTATTTTAAACCAAATTCTGTATAAATAAATTGTGAGGAGACACCCTATTTCCCCAAAAGTTAAAAAAAAATTACAGAACTATACTAGATCTGAGGTTTTTATTACCTTTCTTTATAATTAAAAAAATCAATATTGTCACCTTTAATTCACTAAGGTGGCCTCAGTAAGTCTAGTTTCTAGCCAAGTTTTCAGGATGATCAGTACGAGTACTTTCAAATAGAAGCTGTATACTTAGCCTGCTTTGACACCCTCCTGGCTGACACCACTAAAACTCATTAGCAAATGCTATGCCTTTGGCAAAAGATCTGTCTGTATTTAGATGTCAAGCAGCATGTTTATTGCTTCAAGGCAGTGTAATCAGGTTTCCATAGAGCTGGAAGAAGACAGTCAGCATTAAATCACTGGAAGATTCCAATGACAGGCTATAATCCTAGCCATAGTGTACTGCCATCTTGGATAAATGGCTAAATAAAATTTTATAATGGTTCTCATTTTCAGAGCAAGAAGAAATTCATTGCAAATTGTAAGCTCCTTTCTCAACGGGTTTCCACACTTTATGAAAGTACTGGCAGTAAGACATGGCAAAGTAACAAAAGGCACAATTGGCAGAGAAGTTTTAATTAAATTAACTTACCAATATCCCTAAACTCAATTATTTAAATTGCAAACAGGACTCTCTGGATGTGACAAAGCAGACCCTAAGTAAAAGCGTACTGTCTAATTGTAACAATTGTGTTTTCTAAAATACATTCTCAGGATTCATTTACTTGTGGACTTGATTTTTTTTAAATGAGGTCATAGGTGATTCTCTTAATCATTGTGGTAGAGAAGTTTAACTAGAGAAACACATAGAGAATTATTTATACATGGGTAAGAAAGAGTTTTACATCTAGAAGTAATTTTATATCAAGAAAACATCCCATCTAGCTGAATTCAACTCCATAAGCCTAATCATAGTCCATCGGTTCTTCTGACTCACACAGCCATATACAGTTATGCAGGACATAGGAAGATCACAGGCCAGCGGTGGAAACATGGAAGGACTCCAGAGATCTCAGGACGTCCAGAAAGCAAGAAGGTCTGAACAAAGAGACCAGGAAGCTCCCAGAACCCTTCTTAGGAGAAGGCACCATCCAGCTGTTGTAACCTGATTGACAGGTTAAATGCCGCACGGAAATTTTTGTATATCATCAAATCAAAATGAAATTATTTCAGTATCACAGATATCTTGTGTTTCTATAACAAAATATCTTAAATTTATAATTTTTCTAAGTGATTTATTTCAGAATTGAAGCGGTTATAAGTCTGAATTCTTGGTGTCAAATCTAGAAAAAAAGGTTTTGTTTTTTTTTTTCTCACTGTAGGTTGTAGGGAAAGGTTCTCATCTCCTTTCAGCTTCAGTAGGTTTCTTTGTGAAGCCCATGTGTGCTGTCATCTAGGTTTCCCTATCTCTATTTGCTTGTCTGCTTAATCTATTCATTTTAATCATAAAATTGTATGGTTTAAAGTGCATGCTATGCTAATATGACTTCATTAATTGATACAAAACAAGTATCCCAAAGCCAAATCATTGCTGTAGAGCTGATGCTGACTCCTTTTTGAATCATTTTATTGGTAGCTCGTACAACTCGTCACAATCTATACGCCCATCCATCGTGACAAGCACAATTGTACATTCATTGCCATCATCCTTCTCAAAACCTTTTCTTTCTACTTGAGCCCTTGGTATCAGCTCTTCATTTAATGCTGACTCTTAAAAGCTATGTGGGAGAGACCCGAATTTCTGCAAAGGGTTCCTAAGGTTTACTCTTTAAAGGAAGCTATTTTTCCCCCAACCAGTTGTTGGTTATCTACTTAGTTCTTTGTTTTATGGTTTATTAGACACTGTCAGTACATCAAAATAACCAGCCGCTCTTGGAGATAATGACTTGATTTTCTACTCCCTTAAGTAGTTACAGTCTCAGAAGCACATCGTGGGGTGACTTTGAGTTAGCATTGACATTATAGCAACTAGCTTGGGCTTTTTATTTATTTTTAAGTCAATGTCCATGCAGAAGCTGCATGGAAATATTTTAGTTTTATTTTAGCAAAGTTTGAGAGTGCACAGGACCAGGCATGGTTTCCTTCTTTTGGGCACAGGGTCCCTGTGAGTTTGAACCTACTTGACATCACCAAAGAACTACCGACATTAAAGTGGGTTAATGTACCAAGAAGTGGGTGTACCAAAATCACATTTCCCACCACAGTTACTCATTCTATTTGATGAGCTACCAATTTGAGCATATAGATGGTATAAAGAAGAATTGAGGTGTCACGGTTTTCGATATGGACATTAACTCCCTGTGACACATAAATGACACAACTTCCCTTAACTGCAGTCGTCAGAGTCGGTTTCTACTCAGTGAAAAACGAGACAAACACTCACGTCTAGATTAAGATATACTATCAGGGAAATAGGAGAAGAGGTTGAAATTGTTAAGAATTTCATTTCACCAAGGTCAACAATCATCAGTCATGGAAGCAGCAGTCACGGAATGAAATGATGTATCAGGAAAATCTTTAAAGTGATATAGAACAACAATATTACTTCAAAGTATTGTAAATTTTTTCATGATCATGCAAAAGTTGGGCAAGGACTAGGAATACTAAAGAAGAACAGATGCCTTAGAATTATGGCATTTGTAAAGAATAATGAAATTACATTGAAAGGAGAAAAAGCAAATCTATCTTGGAAGTATTGTAGCCAGAATACTTTCGAGAAATTAGGATGGTGAGATTTCTTTGTATGCACTTATCAGAAAAGACTATTCCCTGGAGGAAGGCATCATGCTAGAGCAGAGAGTCAATGAAAAGGAGAAACAAAATCAATGAGACACATAGGCACAGTGGCTGCACCAAAGAGTTCAAATAGCACAATCAAGAGATGATCAGAAGACCAGGAAATATTTTGCTTCATTGTAGAGTCACTATGATTTGGAAATGACTTTATAGTTCTTAACAACTTACTACCACAGCAGAAGTACATATTTGATACAGTTATAAGTAATCATAGTGGAAGTGCATCTGTGTATAATTCCTTCAGGAATGAAATCAAAGAAAAAACTAGTGAACTGGTACTGAGGAGAGCAAAATTATGAATAAAGAATAATAAACCACAAATCATTCATCTTAAAAATATAATTATATGCATTAAGAGTATGTAGATCCATAGCCTTTGTTAAATTTATTCCTTTATCTGAATTTTTTCTCTATTATTATCTCTACTTCTATCTATCCCTCAGGAAAATACGTATTTGTAACTTACTTTTTTAGTCAATCATTCTGTCTTGAAAAGAGCCATGTTTGTCATGTCTGCTGATCAAGAAATTAGACATAAGTGAACATAAAATTATCTAACAGTTAAAAGATCAATTCATCAAGCAAATGAGCAGTTTCATTATGATAAACTTGACTCCTTTTGTCTGCTGTTTGGTCCAACTGACTAACTTGTGACTGTTTTCATCACACGCACGCATTCAGGAATGTCACTGAGAGCTGAAGAGGCAAATCCCTTAGTATCTCCATGTGGTTTGATTAGTCCATCACTTACTTTATTTTGATAGAATTAATTCCTTAACTCTCCAGTGAAAACATTTAGATAAAAGTAGATATAAATCACAGTTCAACATTTAAATACATAGCAAGAAAAGATAATGTTTGAGGATGAAGAATGTGCACAGACTAGCATACAAGATAAGAATGCACTGGAAAAGAGCATGCTTATTATACCCATGGATTTACATCCAATAAACAGCAAGCTTATTAAACTGAAAATACATTCATGGAAAGAAGTTGGTCGTCATTCATCACCAGGTAATATATATGAAGCCTTACTGAGCTTGTGCTATTGTCCTCTATGATTCTTGTCGTGGCTCATTCCCTGAGTCCTTTCTAACACATGATCATCTCCTGTGTGCCGAGAACGAGCACCTCACAGAGTTTTAAAGCCTGGGACCTTTGTGCTAGAGTTTGGATCACTAACCTTTCAGCCTGGACCACCAAGGGATTCCTACCTAGTACAAAGAGTTTTCACCTTATCTAGTAGTAATTTTGCATAATTATGAATTACCCTGGTCAGCATTACAGAATTACCATGTGGTTTATTTTTCCTTTCTCTAAGTGTTTTATATATGAAAGCACGGCACGTTTTTTTTTCTCCCAGAAACTGTGTCTCAGAAGAAAAAGATTATTCAAACATTTAAAATTTTCAAGGAAGCATTTTATCTAGTAAGTGAAATATAGTGCTGTTAATATGATTAAGAAAAAATGGAGGGAGTGTATCTTTAATGAAGTCTTCTAATTAATTCTGAGATACAACTTCAAACCAAAATACTCAATGCATTCCATTTACAAAGAAATCTCCCTTAACAATATTTGTCATAATGGGCTACACATATTTAGTACAAGCAGTTTTCTATTTTAGTGAATAAGTTGACTTTAATATTTTTCATTTTGTTTGGGTTTTTACTTTACCCTTTATCCTTGTCAACACAGCTCATATCCCCTGTAATGTGGTCAGTAAACACCAAGTACCCAACATTTTCCAAAAATTATGAGGAGAGATTTGTTTTATCAAAACTCTATTACTGTACTCTGTTGAACAATTCTTTTCACAGAGCAGTCTTTTCTCATGATCATGACAATACTCTCACAGGTGGATATATCTGTCAAAACTCAACCTAGCATATACTTAGTTTGTTTACACATTGTGGCACAAAAATTGTACTCTGATTTAAAAGGAAAATAGTACAATCAATGTGCTTCTTCAAAATGAAAGGACATTTTCTAAGTTGTTTCTTAGGAAGCATGGTTGACACCTGTGGCACGGATAGAGCTGCAACTACACTAATTAACAGAAAATTTCATTCAATGAAATCAGTGATACTGAACCCATTGCAAAAGACACAATGGTGTTCCTCAGAAAGGCACTTAAATGAGTTCAGTGGTTATTAGTTAAGGCTTCTAGAGGATGCCTGATAACCTGAGACCAGAGGGATGGGTAAGGATGTTAAAGATATTGCAGGAGAGGAAGTATATGTTAAAGATAGATCATTGAAAAAAAAAGATAGATAATGGGATATAATAATATATCGGTAAGTATTGGTGTTTATAGAAAAATGCAGAAGATTTTTAATCACTTCAATGATGCACAATGATAAAGACAGCATTTGAGCAAGAGAAAGGAGCTAACACTGAATGTTGGATGTCACCAAGAGGTCATACACATTATCTTCTAGAATTTACTCGGGTGTTTTTTTTGTTTGTTTTTTTGGAGGGGCATCACTACCCTCTGGTCGTTGTGGGAGCTACCCAGCGCTGTTCTTGCGAGCCGTCCCTGGATTTGAACCGCCAAGCCCGTGGGCCGCAGTCCCGCACTCAACCACTTACGCCACGGGGCTCAGCCCTTTGCTCAAGTTTTTAATAAGTAGAAATATATTTGTTTTTCTGACGACAACTATAGAAGCAGGGAAAGTCTTTGAAAGTAGTAGTGGCTATAGTTCATTAACCAAACCAAACTCGCTGCTATTGAGTTGATGCTGATTCACAGCGATCCTGGAAGACAGGGAGAACTGCCCTGTGAGTTTCGCAGACTGTAGGTCTACTGGAGTAGAAAGCCCTGCCTTTCTGCCTTGGAGTGACTGGACGTTTCAAGCTGCTGACATAGTAGTTTGAAGCCTATAATGTAGAGACCAAGCCACCAGGGCTGCTGTGTTTCATGAATAGCCCTTTATTTATAGTATTCATTAATAGCCCTATGATTATTCTTATATTTAGAAAAAACGCAATGATTTGTTATTTGGGAGTACTTTTGAGTCAATTCAAATGATAGTGACCCTGGAGACTGAAGGGAACTGCTCCAAAAGATTTCTCAGGCAGGTAAGCATTGAACAGCTAACTGCAAGGTCAGAGGTTCAAACTCACCAGCTACTCTACAGGAGAGATGTGAGGCTATCTGTAACCAGAGAGATGGATAGTCTTGTAAACCCTTGATGGGGTTTCCGTGAGTTTGAATCAACTTGATGACAGTGGGTAGTCTTTACAGAAGTAGATCGCTGGGTATTCTGTGGAACCGCTGGGGTGGGGGTTCTAATCACGAGTATTTAGGTTAATTGTTTTGCCACCTTGACACTTGCAGCCTCTATATAAATGTTAGTTGTGAACTATTAGGTATTGCCTAGTTTTTACCCTACAGTCACTAATGAAAGCTATTTCCTAGGTCAAGGAAGTTCAAGGAATGTTAGAAGTTATTGAAATTGAGAAGTAAAATCCTTCAATTTGAGAATACCAATACTTTTCAATAACATGTTTGCCCCCATTCAGATCATCTTTCTCCACATAGGTCTTTGACTTCCTTTCACTTATCTGTAGCTGCTAATGAATGACTCACTTGTCACTTTTTTTTTTTTTTTTGGCGGTGATGGCTAAATTCTTTGCTCAACAATTCCATGTAAGATACTGCTCACTCAATGTCTCCTGAGCTCAGAAACTCACAGGGGCAGTTCGACTCTATCTTATGGCATCACTATGATTCAGAATTCACTCTATGGCAGGGAGACTGGTCCAGGTGGGAGAAAGATGTGGCTATTCCATTCCCAAAAGTGCTACAGTTTAGGAAACCCACAGGGCTAGTTCCCCCCTCTCTTAAAGTGTTGCTATAAGCTGGAATCACCTTGATAAGGAAGTGAGATTTTTATTCTTCTCTGAAATTCAGAATCTTCTTGGGTTTCTAAGTCAGCTTCTCTTTCAGCAGTTGTCGGTTCATGGAGCCATCATGCGTGAGCAAGTCTCCTTGACAAATAGTGATGGTGCCAGTGTCATGTGTTGCCATGTCAACTACCTAAAGGAGATTAATAATGTGCACAGGGGTTTAACTGTAGGCATCTCATGGTGGTGTCATTTCATGGGCCCCAAATACTCATTCAGTCATATAAAATAAACTAGATTATTCTGCATAAACATTGATAGGATTTTAGCACAAAGGAAGACATGGAAATATCTCCTAATGGAGATACCTATCAATTCAGAATTGGAAGAAGGTATAAAACTTAAAGCTTCTAATTTTAATGCCAATGGCACTTACCTGAGTTATGATTGTGATTATTATTTTTAGACATAGCTGTAAAATAGTTATGCAGAGTTGTAGCATAGTTACACAAGGTGGTAACTATCATATTCTATTTTTGATAGGCCTATATTCCTTCAGAAATAGCAACTAATCTTCATAGACAAAGTACTTTTTGCTCTCCTTTTCCCTTCCTGTTTCCTCCTTCTCTATGATTCAGCTCACCTTAGTTTTTTTTTCCTTTGAATTATATACTACTATCTATTCAACATAAACACTGTTTTTCTTCAGCTGATGTAATAGCACGAAAATTTAATAATGTGCAATTTCCCTTAAAAATGTTAAATAATTGAGATATGGCACAGTTAAACATGTGTTCTAAGTATTTCCAATCGTCTGATACTGACAAGTCAATTGAATAGTATAATTTCTTAAAAATAAGCTAAAGAATGGCACAAAATATCACTTTTATACTTCATATTTTCATAGGAAAGCCATTAATTGGGCTGAATAATTGCATGAGAAGGGGAGGAAATATCCTCTGGAAAAATCATATTAAAAATATAAACACTTCTGTAATTGAAAACTAATAAGCTTAGTTCGTATGTTTTGAATTTCATTTTTCAAAATAAGAAAGAGGAGTTCTGGCTTGTTTGTTGCAATAAAGCACTGCAAGTTTTCAATGCATACCATATCATTTTCTCTTTACTTTTGCTATCTGCATTAAAGATGTATCATTTGCTAGCCTGTAAGATTGATGTTTCAAACCCATCACAGATTCCAAAAGTGAAAGAAGAGGCTCCTTCTCTCACAAAAATTTAGTCTCTGAAACCCTAAAAAGTTCTTTTATAATCTGCTATTATTTGGAATTGATTCAATTACATTGAGTGAACTTTACTTTAATTTGTGTAGATATATTATCAGGAATTTTACTTCATATTTTGAAATGGAATGCAGTAAATTATCCAGATATTTTGGAACCTTTCATAATTTTTATAAAGTATTTGCAATTTTTAGTTACATAGAACAATGAAGAATATTTTCAAGAGCCACTAGGCATGTGCAAATGTGTTATGTCCCCCTATATTTGTATGATTTTATTGTAAAAAATATTCTTCAAAAAACATTGGGTATGAAAATTTGTGTTATGCTGAGTTCTGTAGAGAAGTGAAATCACAGAGATTTATATGTATATGTATTGAAAGATATCAAGAAGTGGTTCACATAAGTGTATAATCAAGTAAATCCAGACTGATTCAAGCCCATTGTAGTAATCACATAATTTCATGTCAATTTAAAGATATATAAAAGTGTAGGAGGTGAGTTTAGCCTATCAGAACACAGCCTGATGACCTCACTTGGACCTCACTGAGTTATATAGCACTCTGGAGGCCAGCATCTCTCTCTTCTCTTTCTGTCTCTCTCTCTCTGCCTTCGCTTTCCTGTATGTGGGTCAGACCAGAGCCATGCGATGTTCCCACCAACATGAGTTCCTCACTATCTTGCACCAAGCAGTTTGTGATATCCCTGCATTCTGCATCAATGCATGTGGCTGCATGAGCCTGAAGAGGGGTTTACAGACTGGTATCAGACTTATGGACTTGAGTTTGAATGGACTGGGATGTTTTCTCAATATATTACTACTTCATGATATAAAGCTTCCTCTTTTACATATCTATGTCTCTGTCATCTGTGTTGTTGTCTTTTTCTCATGTTCACCAGGCCACATATATCCAAAATTCAGGTATTAACCTGGAGGCTTCTCCTGACTTATGTAGCTATAGGGGCTGATGGACCAGTAATCTGAAAGGTGCAACAGGAAGATTACAGGCTGGTGGATGCAAAGTTGAAAGAATACAAAGTCAGCAATCTGCTGATGGGTCTGCAGGAAATGTGGCAGAAGGTTAGCATAACCAGATGCAAGATCCAGACATGGTAGAAGTAATATGATCCTTTTCCAAAGGGGCAGCTTAAAAAAAGGGGGCACGCAACATTCCTGAGGAGTATTTCTTCCAATTACTTAATGGTTAGGACTTGATCAAGAAAGCATCTCTCCATTACAACTGCTGGCTGATCCCATCATGGAGTTGATTACCTTATGTTATATTATACCACATAGGTCTCCTGCCATACTATAATTCCCCTGGAACAACCAAGTGAGAAAATCTAGCTATCACAAATATTAGTTAAGCTCCTAATACATAGAATGACTCAGAATTATTTAAATGGGAAATGCATAAGTACATAGAAATGTGTAACATATATACATATGTATATTTATGTCTTGCTTTTATTTAGGAGATTTCAGTATTTGTCAATATTTCCATGATACTCTTAAGCTTTCAGTTGCTATTTCCTCAGAAATTGATGGGTCCTCCTTCATCATAGTCTGTTGTTAGTTGGGAAACTGCTTTGGGTGACCCTGATGATCTTTGAATTACTGGCAGCATAGCTTGCAGAAGTACAGCAGCACATACGTAACCAAAGCCTCACAAACTGACAGACAAATGGTGTATCCATATATCCACCATAGACAATTTATATTTCACCAAATATGCATAAGACAAAGTAGATATTTTTGTTATCCTATAGGACAAACTTGGGAAAATCATAAATGAAACAAGTGAAATGGTAAGTCAAACATAAATGTTACATCTGTGCGACTTGGCATTTTATATATATATGCATCTCTGTACATATGGTAACATTTTTTTCATATGGTAACATTTACATGCTTTCTATAATGTGAAAATAATTGTATCATTTTATATGATGGGTATACTATAAAGAGAAAATTATATGTCATTATATTAATCTATCACTTATTAATGTCCTAACTTTTGGATCATCCAACTCTTATCATGATCAATTCATACATCAATTCATACATGCAGTCCACATTTGCATATTAATGGCCATCATCAATCTTGAAGCACATGCCCTTCTACTTAGACCCCCAGTATCATATCCCCATATTTCCCTTCCTCCCCATTTTCCCTTCCCCATGAACCCTTAATAATTTAGAAATTGTCATTGATTTGTCATATCACATACTGTCCAAATTGTCCCTTCCCACACTTTCCTGTTGTCCATACACCAGGGAGGAGGTTATATGTACATTCCTGCAATTAGTTCCCCCTTTCTACTCCACCTTCTCTCCTGCCTTCAGGTATCACCACTTTCACCACTGGTCGTGAGGGGATCATCTGTCCTGGATTCCCCCTATTTCCAGCTCCAGTGTACATCCCCTGGTCTAGCTGGATTTGTGAGGTAGAATTGGAATCATTATAGTGGGTGGGAGGAAACATTTAAGTCCTAGAGGAAAGTTGCATGTTTCACTGTTGCCACACTGAATCTTGACTGGCTTATCTCCTCCCATCGACCCCTTCGTAACGTGATGTCTCTTCATCTATTGATGGTCTTTGGGTCCCCAATATGTACTCCCCCTCATTTATAATGATGTAATTTTTAGTTCTTTGATGCCTGATACCTGATCCCTTTGACACCTCATCGTCAAACAAGGTGGTGTGTTTCTTCCATATGTGCTTTGTCGTTTCTGAGCTAGATGGCTGTTTGTTTACTTTCAAGTCTTTAAGACCCCAGATGCTTTGTACTAACCCTTTATGTAAATGCATGCAGGTCTATTTCCCCATCATCATACATGAAGATGTTCACCTATGTACCTACCTATATTAGGACCTCTATATATGTCCTTTACCTCCGAGCCCTTTCTTCTATTTCCTTTTACTTTTCTCCTCTGTAATTCTATCTAGATAAGATAGTCTGGAGGAGAAAACAATGGGACTGGTGGTTCCAGGGGTACATGGGATATGAGGAGGTGGGGGAAAGAAGGTGGTGTTGACTATGCCGGGTAAAAGGGAACAACAAGAAATCCAAAATCAGTGACAAGGTGGGTGTGAGAAGCCTGATTGGCATTTGTGTTAGTTCGGGTAGACTAGAGAAGCAAATTCATAGACACACATATGGAAATAAGGGAATGGTTTATATACAAGTGGAATGGGACATTGAGAATACATCCCAACCCAGTCCACTTCAAAGTCATAAGTCCAATATTAGCCAATATGCCCAATACCAGTCTATAAAATCTCCTTCCTACTCATGAAGTCACAGGTCAGTGGGTACAGAACCCCGGCATTGGGAGGGGTCTCCCCATGGCTCCTCGCTTCCAGGGCTCAGGGTCCATCAACAGCATTCAGTGGTGATAGAAGCAACTCAACACTGACAGGGGTCTCCACGTGGCTTCTCCAGCTTCAGAGCTCTGGTTTCATCAAGGTAAGGCTGTGTGACTTCTCCTCTGACTCTTCTAACTCATCAGATGCTGCTAACTTGTGTAATTCCTCTTCTCAGAGAGTGATTACCAACAACTCAGGGAATGACCTCTCTTCTCCAAGAGGGAAATATCACGAGATTTCCCAGAAGTCTCAGGAGAACGCCATGTCCACACGGAGGCTTCATTGTCTACTCAATGGCTATCTCCAGATTAACAGGCTAGACTTCACCCCTATACCTTAATAATGAAATTGGCATAACGAATACAAGACCACCACAGGATTGATCAAGAGTAATGCAACAGAGAGAAATTACTGAAACCCAAATGGAAGCTATTAGTGTCCTAAGATTTTAAGAAGATACTTACAAAACGTATTTTATAATTCTGATTATAACTACAAAGCATAGGGATCTGTTATAGTGGACACTGCCAATTGCTGGCCTAAATTCATAGATTCCTTTTTTTGATTTAAAAAATTACTCCCTCACTCTTTAGAAGTATAGAGGTCCAAATGAATGGCAGCAGTTCTAAGGGGTGGCTTTCACTCTGTGAGCTCAGGGGGAGGTTCTTTTCTCCCTTACACATTGAAGTACCCTCTAGTCTTTGAAGTGATACTTATGTCTTAGAATCGATCTTTCTTTGAGTCTGGGAGGTTCTCAGGACCGGGACCCAAGGTCTCAAGGATGTGTCTGCTTAGGCTCTTCCTTTTTGTTGGTAGGAACTTCCTCTTTTCTTGCTCACTATGCCCCCTCTTATCTCTTTCAAGATAAAAGATGATGCAGGCTACACTTCCAGTTAAACATCCTTTACATAGAAGCAAGACTGGAACCTTAAGTCTCTTACATCCCAAACTAATCCCTTTAAATTTTTTTGGCTTATCACATGCTGGAGAATGATATCATCTTATCTGCCAAACCACTGAAAATCATGAGGTAGTGGAGTTGACAAATACCCACAGCTTTGAGTTTACACAGCTCAATCTATGACAGTGGTAAAGAGAAATAAAATATATTTGTCTATATTTCATTTAAAAGCAGCCATCTTGCTAATTTATTTTATTTCTAATAGTTAATACGCAGATTCTCTCAGAATTTCTATATATTAATTTCTATGAGCAATTATAATTTTGTTTCCTTTAAAATATCTCTGTAGCCTTTTGGTAATATATTTAAAAATTGGCAATAGTAGTGAGTGTTCCAATATTGTAACACTTATTCTCAAATGTTTGTAACATTTTATCATTTCACATAAGGTTTCTTATAGAATTTTAATAAATACGTCCATCAGATTTAAGACATTCCTATTTATTAATGCTTTGCTAAGAATTTTGTAACATGTGTACTAAATTTTACCAGGTGTTCTTTCTGAATTTATTGAGGTTATATGTACAGATCAAATATTTGCATTTGTAAATGTAGCAAATTAGTTTTGGTTTTTACAATGTTAACTACTACATTCCTGAAATACATGCAATGAAGACATAATGTGCTATTTTTCCAATAAAATCAAATTCAGCTTGTTATTTTTATTTGTTTTATGAGACTGTTAAAATTTTTGAGTCATGTTTGCCTGTATTTCTCCTTTCCACAAATTCTTATCACGTTTGGTATTAGAATTTTATTAGCATCCTAAATAAAATTAAAGAAAAAAAAACAAAGAAATACTAGTATGTTTTCAATTCCTTTATAGTTCATTTAAGTTTGAAATGAAATATTCTTTGAATTATCAGCAAGTGTCCCTATAAATCTATCTGCATTTGGTGGTAACTATGTGGAAAGAAATCCTATTTTTCAATTATTTTATTTGTTAGAGGACTATTTGAGCTTGCTATATCATATGAAGTCTCTTTTTGCCATGGGAATTTCTTCATCTTACATACATATATTTTCTCAAATTTATTGGAGTGGAATCAGTCATATTATCTTTTTATTACTTTTTTAATCATCAATGGAACTAAAATTAGATCCTCTTTTTATTCCTAATATTGTTTGTGCCCTTTCTCTTATTTTCTAAATATATTTTGCAGAAGGTTTTTAATTTTGTTTTTTTCTATGCCCAGACTAGTTTACCCTTTCTATTACATCTTTGTTTCCTATTAAATTAATTTCTGCTTTTGTCTTTAGCATATGCTTCTATTTTTTTATTTGTATAAATTTATTCTCAGCTCTTTTCTAGTTTTGAAGTGGGTGGGCCTCCTTTGACATTTTTGTGCTTCTCTTTTTCTAATGTAATCATTTACAAAGTAAATTTCTCCTCATTCATGTTTCTTATTTATTTTAAGTGGTGTTTAACATGTAGTGCTGCCATTATAATTCAGGGTTTAGTATATATTTTGAGTTTCCATTTTGATGTCTTGTTTAATCCATGAATGATTTAGATTACATTTAGATTATAAACATAGGATAATATCTGGTTGTTGGTTTCCTTTCTTGTTACTAGGTTCTAGTTCAAATATTTATCTTTTTGGTGTACAATTTTATGATCTATTATATTTCAGTTCTTTGTAAATGTTCCCTATATTTTTAATGAGAACAATATATTTTATATTTGCTTAGTAAATCAAAATTCTTTTTGTTATTCAAATATTTTCTAGCTTTATGGTTTCTGCTTTTCCTTAGATTGTATTTATTATCTCTGCTGCTCACAGAGATGCATGTTTTACTTGTTTCTAATGCCTTGTACTCAATGCTGCCTGAAGAGCAGCCTATGCTACGGGAGCTGATTTACTCACTAAGCTAGAGAGAGATCTGTGCAGTCTCAGAGATTCCAGCAACAAATCCAGCACCCAATTCCAGCACCCAGATTCCAGCACCCAATGATTCACCAAGGAAAGTCTTCTCCTTTTTTTTTTGCTTACTTTAGAGCCAACTTGAATATATAACCCTGTATTATTGAACACACCAGTAAATCAAGGTGATGGTTACCCTATCCTGCACTCCCCTGACATTTCTGTCTCTTAACAGTTTCTGCTGCATCAATTTGTTTATAGATTACTTACACAAGCATTGTTGTCTCTGGATCTACTACTTAGAATCCATCTCTGATACTCTATTATTAATATTTGAAGCAATTGAAAGAATTGGAGTTCAGAAAAAGAAAAACATATATATATGACAGAGATTAGAAAATTTTAAGAAAACATGACAATAACAGAAATCAGCAATTTTAAAAACAAGATACATTTTAAACTACAGTGTAATATTGAAATTCCTTATTATAAAAATTCATGTAAGAGAGACTTTTGAAAATTGCTAGGTAGGGTAATTAATTCAAGCACTATCTGAATAAATTATTGACCCAAAGATGTAAACTACATTATCTCAGAACAAATTATTCTTCGATAAATTCTAAGCACCTAAACTCAACTAGTTAATACATAGAATTAAAAAAGAAAACAAAATACAGACTGGTAGATTATGGGTTTCGAGCCATGAGAACACATCACTTACAGAAATGTCTATAGTCCAAACACCTGCAAGCAGGCGTCCTCCCTTCCTCCTCTCTAAATCTCTGACACCAAGACTCATTGTTCCCCTGATAAAGACCCAATCATGGAGTAGTTGCTATTAGTCAGGCTAAAGACAGTCTAGAACTGCCCCTGTGAGTTTCCAATACTGACACAGATTACCAGAGTAGAAAGTTGTGTCTTTCTTTAAGGGGCAGGTCACAGACGAAGGGGCTGCCATTTCACTACCAGGACACCACATTCAATTGATATCACATTACAATGATAACATTAAAAAAAAAAAGACCTCACCACACTTGCTCCCATCGAGTTGATGCCTCCTCATGGTGACCCTCAGTAGGACAGGATGGAACTGTTCCTGTGGCATTCCAAGACTTTGTCATGGCCATGGAAGGCCTTGCTTGCTCCTGCAGAGAGACTGGTGGTTTCAAAATGTGGATCACAGGGAATGTATAACCACTAAGCCACCAGGGTACCTCAACATAAGAAGAGTGTTAAGCAGAGTTTCAAATAACATGAGAACCATAAAATGTTTGATATATTTCAATGAAAAGTGAGTTAAAAAAAAGCTTAGGAAAGAATAAAAGCCTATAAGCAAATAAATCATTGATACCTTTATTTGACACTGAGTAAATATCAGATTTATTTTAATCCTTAAAAATGAAACAAATTATTTTGTTTTCAACATGGAAAATTAACTAGAAAATAAGACCAGATTAAAAGAAAGCCTGAGTATTCTACATTCATTTCAGTTTAGAATTTGAAAAACCTAGAAAAATGTTAACTCTGCATACCATTAAAAAGAGTATGTTTCAACAAGTAAATTTTAAACATTACTTAAAACGAGTTGATCAATAGAAAAATAAATAGAATTATACTAGGAAGACATGCAAAGAGAAAACACATTTTCTACAAAAAAAGATAAAAAGTATTAGTTATAGGGAAAATGTGCAATATTTTGTGTTAGTCCAGGTAGTCTAGAAAACAAATTCATAATGGAACATTGAGAAAGCATCCTAACTCAGTCCAGTCCAAGGTCATAAATCCAAAATTAGGCCATATATCTAATACCAGACTATCAAGTCTCCTTCTGACTCATGAAGCACATACAGCCAAAGCATTCCCGGTGTGGGCAGGGGTCTCCTCATGGCTCCTCCCTTCCAGGGATCAGGGTCCATCAACAGCATCCAGTGGTGGTAGAAGCAACTCAGTGCTGGCATGTGTCTCCACATGGCTTCTCCAGCTTCAGAGGTCTGTTTCCATCAGGGTAAGGCCATGTGGTGTCTCCTCCATCTCCTTCAGTTCTTCGCACACTGCCATCTTGTCTTGTCAGTCAAGTGACTTCCAATAACTAGGGATACGATCTCTCATCTCCATGAGAGAAATACTGCAAGACTTCCCAGAATTCTCAGAGAAAGTCATGCCCACAGAGTTCTCATTGGCTATCTCCAGATTGACAGACTAGACTCCATCCCTAGACTTCCAATAATGAAATTGACATCAAGAACATGACTGCAAGATATTTTTATATACATGGTAGAAGATTAGCAGGTGGTTTCAAACTACTGACATTGAATGCTTTATCATTATACCACTATGACTGCCTCAAATGAACTCCAACTTATACAGCTAAAGAAGTACTGCCTTTTCCTGAGATTGTGTCACAATTGTTTTGTTCCAATCCTTTGTTACAGGATTTTATCAAGCCATCATTGAGGGTCTTCCTCTTTGTTCCTAACATTGCAGATTGTCCTGGCTATATGCACCAATTACATGAGACAAAATTTCACTCTCTTCAATTATAGAGACCATGTAGGCTGCATTTTCTTTAAAACAAATGTGTGTGTTTCCCTGACACTCAGCAATTTTGTCAGCCACATAATTTTTTTTCTGATCTTATTTATCATGTGTTGCTTTGGCAACACATATATGTACCTTATTTATCCATTGTCCAGTCTTCACATAAATATGTCCATTGAAAATACCATTTCAAATGACATTCCTTCTTTCCAACACTTTAAATAGGTATTCCATAGTAGATTTACCAATGCAATACATCATTTATTTCCTGATAGCTCATTTGTTTAGCATTGATTGTGGAACCAAGGAGAAAAAATATTCGAAAGCTTCAATCTTTTCTGTTTACCAGGATAATGTTTGCCTATTAGTCCAGTTGTGAGGATTTCTATTTTCTTTATGTTGAATTGTAATACATACTGAAGAAGACAACTTATGGGTCTATGCCAGGTGATTTGAAAAACAGCTTCTTGGTCAAATGACTGAAAGAGATTTAGTTTATATTTTCACTCATTCCACAGAAAAATGAATCTCAGAATGCACAAACTACACAAAAATATTATTGATATCATATGCAACTAAAATTTTTCTGGAGATTGTCCAACCGCAGAAGTAGGACTACATGAACGGTGAGCTGCTAGAAATTCAGGCTGGATTCAGAAGAGGAATGCAGCAAGGACCATCATTTCTGATGTCTTTACTGAAATATAGAGTCCCTGAAAGATTTTTGTGTTTTACTGACTATGCCAAGACCATAATAGACAATGGTTTTCCTAAGAACAGGAATTCCAAAACATTGCATTGTTCTCATGTTTAACCAGTAGTTGAATAGAGGCAGTTGTCTAAACAGGAATAGGGAATATTGCATGGCTTAAAATCAGGAAAGTTGTGCATCAGGGTGTTATCCTTTCACCACATAGGGCAGTTACATAGCTTCATGAACTTCATGTCAATGTGAAGATATATAGAAATGTAGGTGTGGTAATCAACCTGTCCATCAGGTCACAGGCCAGTTGTGCCTCCTTGTGTGTGTGTGGCATTCTCATAAGGTGAGTCATGGGAACCTCTCCCTTCTCTCTCTGCCTTCATCTTCCCCCTGGCTGACTGGCTTCTGCCCAAGCCCAGAGATGCTTCCACCACCACTGGATCCACATGACTCTGTGCCCACCACCATGTGATCTTCTTACATCATTGCACGTGGCTGCATGAGTCTTATGAGTAACGTATGGACTGAGTATTGTACTTAAGGACTTCAGTTGGGGTGTGTTGGCATGTAGAATTTCTTCACATATTATTTCTTCTTTATATAAGATACTTTCTTACACACATATGTGTGTGACTGGATTTGTTTCTCTAGTCAACTGAGTCGAACACATCATGGTACCCAAGCAGTCAAGATGGAGGTTTGGATTTTGTCCGACCTCAGGCTTATGGTAGATTTTTCTTCTTTGACCAGACAGAGGTTAGATGTGGGCATACAGTTCATTGTATTGTTCTCTGCAATGGACATGAGAAGTGATGCCTTTGATTCCCAGAAGATATCTTTAGTTATTTCTAACTGAAAATGTAAAAATGAATATAATAAATGTAAATTTTGACTCAGGAGACAAAAATATCCTGAGAATTTCTCAGAGGCCATGCTGCTCAAACAAAATAGCTGGCAAAAGGCCCTACCCTCTCCCGTTGCAGCCAGAAGGGTAAAGTCATATTGCATATGAATGTGATGGTTTAGATTAGAAAGGATTGAATGTGACTATTTTAAAAATTGAGTTCAGGATCTGACTGCTCTGAGTAGCACTTGAAAAACCTGGAGTCATGAAGGAATTTTCCTCTACAGGACTAAAGATTTAAGAGAGTCTGTGAGCAGTCTGAAATGCTTGGTAGGTGACCACCTGGATCCATTTTTGAGCAGAAGTGGGAGAGATGCAGCAACAGCAAGATGGGCTTCATCTGGCCACTGACCCTAATGATCCTGGTTCAAAGGGATTGGAGGAGAGGATAAGAGCAGGTTGGCTGGTCATAGTATTGAGTTAATATAAATGGGGTGAACAAAAATTGAATAACCAAAATGGCAGGGTAAAGATATGAAGAGGCTGGCGTATAAACTTTCATGGGTGGGAGAACACGCTATTAAAATTATAGAATGATGGTGTAGATGTTCACATAGTTGCAATGGTTAAACATAGAATATGTTTGTTTTGGTCACATACAGGTCACATATCATGTCTAAATATCATATCTAATTTTTATTTATATGTATCTTAGTTATATCCTGTTAGGCACAAATATGATTTTACTATTGTCTTTCTTTTAAAGGTTACATATGGCCACAGAGTTATGTAGAGTGTCAATTTGACAAGGGCGAGTCTATAGTAGTTACAGCATTTCATGTCCGCTTAAAGATATATAAAAGTGCAGGGGTGATATTCAACCTGTCGGTCAGGTCACAGCCAGAGAGTGCCTCCTTGGTGGGTGTTGGGTTCTCATAAGGAGGGTCATGGGGACCTCCTCTTCTCTATTTTTGCCTTTATCTTCCTGCTGGCTGACCCTGGTGGCTTCCAGAGACACTGATCTCCCTGTATTCTGCATCATTGCTTGTGGCTCCATGGGTCAGAGGACTAATATTGTACTTGTGGACTTGAATTGGACTGCGCTAGAATGTGTTCATGATATATAATTGCTTCTGATATAAAGGTATTTTTACACATATACATGAGTGTCACATGATTTGTTTCTATACTCAACTTGGAATGAGTGTCACATGATTTGTTTCTATACTCAACTTGAACTAATACACCATCCTGTTCATTTAAAACTAAGCAGGACATTTTGATATAGTAAAGGCCTAAGTAATGAAAGAGAAACATCCTCTGAGCTAGTGTTTGAAGACAATCTGGTTTCAAGACACTCAATTGTGATTAACTGGAAGTTGTTTTCTAAGAGTGGAGTCAACCCTGGTAAAAAGTCAGGTAATTTCTTTGGGAGTCAATCTTTTAAGATGTTCATCTGCTGATAGAACAGGTAAGAAGAAACAACTATAAAACATTCAGGTGAGAGGAAGCTGAAATGTGATAATAAGGAATATAGGAAAATTGGAAGTTTTTAAAAATGAAATTGAAAGCATAAAGTTTAGTATCCTAGGTATTAGTGAACTGAAATGGCTAGATATTGGAAATTTTGATACATAAAATACCATTTACTATATTTTATTAGCTGTGAATGACATAATCAAAAGGAAGGCCTTTGAATTCATTAAAAAGAACTTTAAAAAAATCTTGTAATACCTTGTTGACTCTGACAGGATATATATCTCTCTTCTATGCAATCTAGTCCATAGAACTATTATACAACTTTTTGCACCAACTGCATCATCTTGTGATAAAGAAATAAGAAGTCTACCAAGGATATTAGTTTGAAATTGAGCAAACATGTAATCAAGATGCGTTGGTGTTTGAAATGCAAAAGTTGGACACAACGACAAAAGAGCAGTAGTTGGAAAATATGAACTTGGGGTCAAAAAGGAAGCCATGAAGCTGGATGTAACGTGATACAAGGCTAGCAACAATTTATTCATAGCAAATACCTTTTTCCAACAACATAAAAGTCAACTATGCACATGGACTTCCAGAATACACAGATATCTCATTGATTTTTCTGTGGGTACAGAAGATGGAGAAGCTGATTTCACCCTCAAAGCCTGACCAGACCTGACTGAGATTGACACTTGATTACTCATATGTAAGTTCAGGTTAAAGTTGAAGAAAATTTAAACAAATCTACAGCCTCAAAATACTAACTTTTGTCTATCCCATCTGAATCTTGAGTACATCTCAATAATAGATTTGACACACTAAGCAGTAAGAACAAAAGACCCATTTACTTTTTGACATCAAGAACACCATGCATGTAGAAGGAAAAAGGTCATTAAACAAACTGGAAAAAGTGAAAAGGTCTAAGTGAATGTCAGAAGAGATCCTGCAATTTGTTCTCAATCATAGAATAGCTAAAACCCATAGATGATGAAGTAAAAGCTTGAAGAAAGAATTTCAAACTTTGATAATACAAGGTGCACAACCCTAGGGTTAGAAAACCAAAATGAATGAAGACACTAAGCATATGTGAAATTGAAAGAAGAAGAAAAAACTAAAGCCTCAAGTTGCAATATTGCAAGATTCTATGGACAAAACATTGAATTATACAGAAAGCATGTAAAGACGATGCAAAGAATACAGTCACTCTCCCCTCCCCCCAAAATTTAGTTGTTATTCCATCATTTCAATTGACTTACTAGAATGAACAAACGTGCCGAAGGAAGAAGTTCAAGATGTACTGAATGCATCAGTCATTAACAAGGATCCAAGAATTGATGAATCAACTATTTGTATAAGCCAAGGAAACACTGAAAGCACCCACTGGTCTATGAAGGAAAGTTAGAAGGCCTCTACTTGAATAAACAGATCTATATTCTTCCCCATTCCAAAGAAAGGTGGTCTATTAGAATGCTCAGGGTAGAGAACAATATCATTGATAGTAAATGGCAGTAATTTTAAAAAATATTAGCCAACAATGGTTGAACAAGTACATTCATAGAGAGATGCTTATGCCAGATTCAGAAAAGAGTTTGGAACAAGGGTATCAATGATCAATGCAGAAGGATCATGGCTAAAAGAAAATAATGCCACTGATGAAACATATAACTCTCCTCTAGTTCTTTAATGCTCCCCCTCCACCCAATTTTACCTTAAAAATCTGGCTAGCCCAGAGCATGTACACTGGTACAAATAGGAACTGGAAACACAGGGAATCCAGGACTGATGAATCCCTCTAGATCAGCAATATGAGTAGGGATACCAGGAGTGTAAGGGAAAAGAGGGGGAAGAATGGAGGAGTTGATTGCAATTATCTACATATAACTCCCTCCCTGAGGGACAGACATTAGAAAAGGGAGGGACAGCTGCAAAGAAGAGGCTCTCAACGAAATGCCTTGAGGAAATATCTGCAACCGTAGCCTCAGGCATAGGAGCAATTGAAAGGAAGATGCAAGATAAAGCTGTGTTTCCCTGTGTGAACACAGGGCTGGTGCGGGGGCAACTGCCTCGATGACCCCAGATAACATTCCTCCATCTAGTATCATATACATTATTCTATATATTTTATTTTTAAATAATATTAAAATATAGGCACAGTAAAAATTTTAGAAGAAAAATGGCCTTGAAATTATCCTTTACAAAAGCCACTGCTTGTACATATGACTCCAGGCTTGTACATATAAAACAGCCTCATCTCCAAATGTAAGAATACTTTTAAAAAATCATTTATGTAAATGATTTTATAAGTGAAATATACAATATGCAAAGTTTAAACTCTTATTTCCTTCGTAGGTTTCAAACTTTTGAATACTTCTTTGCAAAACTTCTGCTATTTTGAGGAAAGAAATGCTTACATGACAAATATCAAGAGACACATGTTTGGAATTGATGGCCCATGTGTATTGCCAACACTTAAATGTGTGGTAGAAACTGTTTATTGATATAATAACTCCATTTATTCATGTTCTTAAATTAATGGATGTTGTCATTCAACAAAAACTTTATTTCCTTTTGATTTGGCTCTGTGCTGCCAGAAATGCTTTCTATCTCCATCACATGTAATTCTGTTCCACATAGTATTACTTTATATTTATTGTCAGGATTTGGATATTGCACATAATTTTACGTGTACAGGCAGTTGCTCCAAGTGTTTTATTCTTGTTACTATTGTTTGGGCTGATAATATTGAGCTTTTCTAGCATCCTTTTCAACAAATGTTGTGTATGGAATTTCTGGTTATTTCAGGTAGTGAGATACACATGTAAGTCAGTATACTTGTAAGAAAAGAATGGTATTTTTTTAAGATAAAAGAGAAGCTATTTAATATAACTATTATTCAAATTTCATAATGAATATGTTTCTTTGTGGTCATATAGATATATTATCATGTACTTCAAGATGACATTTATGTAACACATTTTATATAGGGAGATGCATGATTAGATGACAGATAGATAGATGATAGATAGATAGATGGAACATCAAAATGTTAGCAAAATATTATTATCTTTGAATTCCATTTATTCTTGAACCTTTTGAAGCACCCCTGTATGTGTGTATGAGAGTGTCTGTGTGTGTGTGTGCATGCAATTATTTCCTGTATGTCTTATTGGTCTAGGGTCTGATATCTATCTCTTGGAATTCATTAAGTAGAGATAGAAATATGATGAATACTTCAATTATGCAATGATGTAGGTGGATAGACAAGTCATTAACAGGTCAATAGATTGATAGTGCTTATTATAAACACTTATATAATTAGATATTGAATTAACTATCCATGGAGAGCAAGGTCTAATTGCTGTTCTAATCAAAAACAACTGAAGCAGGCAATTATATACATAGATATAGTCACTTGAAAAAGTAAGCTATAACACCAAAAGTAAGCTTCTTAGCACCAAAAAGGCGCAATTTCATTATCAAATCTTGATAGTATCCACTTAAGGAATTATTTGTTGAAAATAAGCAAGTTCTTCTACTAAAAATATTACTTATGAATGTTTTGGTTTGGGGTAAGGTAGTGGTAAAAATAATACTAGTATTTGATTTTTTTCTTACCATTTTAAATCAAGACTATAACTTTCATGTAAGTATATTCTGTTCAAGTGTTGACACCTAAGTCATTACTAACACAGTCATTCCATAATTGAAATATTTCAAATGTATTAGACTCAGTAGAAATTTTAAACTATTGTGAAACTGAATAGAACAAACTTGGTTAGAACATTTTTTTTCACCTAATTACTTAAACGTGCAAGCATTTGGGTAAATATTCAAAACCAATCATGATATATAAAATTAATAGAATTAAAAATGCTTTCACTGGTGGGTGGGCTTTACTGCTTTGAAATAAGTACAATATCACAGAGTCCCATACCAGGAAGACACATCATTCAAATTTAATATCTCACAGTGACTTTCATGGAAACAGCAACTTTATTTTTGAATTTGTGCTTTAATATAATGTACAAAGGGACATTGGAGTTTTCCTTCGAACATTGACATAGGTGTAGACAAAACTCCTATCAGAACAGATTCTCAGATGTTCATGGTCAACTTGACATTTAGAGTTCATCTGTCCAAAAAAAATGCCATGTGATTCCTGTACACATATCCCACAGATATCTTGGAATAGTTCTGAGCATAGTGATCAATAGCTCAGTACTATTATGAATATGTTATTGTGAGTTCATTGGTCTTAGCAGAAGGAATTTTCTTATCTACTCCAAATACCTACTCAGCTCACACCTACTAACTTTTTGACGACAGAGCTTCTAACATTGATCATGATAGTGAACTATACAAAGGAGTGTTTGATTTTGCACTCCCATGTCCAGTGTAGAGTCTCAAATGGTGGGAGGATGTGGCAATTTCTGGGCCATGTACAAATCAAATCATGGATCCGCCTCTAGGTCCTTGTTAGACTGTGACATTAAAAGGTGACTAACACTACCATTTTATATGAAGAAATAAAAATCCTGGAGTTCAGAAATGGCATCCAGATAGAATCACATGCCAGGTCCACCTGCTGTTAGATAAGAAAATTACAAGGTAAGGAGGTCAATAGTTGGTGCCAGGGTCTATGATGTGTATAATAGGGTCTATAGATCAGAACTCCCTAAGAGTTTCACCAAGAGATCAATTTGAAGCTCCCAGAATCACTCTAAGTTCACTGAGTCTCCAGCTAATTCCTTATTATGTCCAGCAGGACAGCATTTTCCATCCTTTCCTATGTCTGAGATCCAAGACCAACAGCATGCAGTTGTCTCACCAGACTACTGCCCAAAGTTGGTCATAATGCTGAGCTCATGGAGAGACTCTGAGGACTATTCATAAGGGTTCACCCTGGAGGTCTCCTCTCTGCATTCTTCTCTATTCCTGCATTTTCCAAGCTTGCATCTTCTCTCGCTGGCCAGGAACAGAGCTATATAATGGATCATCCTTTCTTTGCCCCCTCTACTTAGTTTCCTGCCTGTCAGCATGGTTAACCAGAGGTAATGAGACACGAATGTGCTGCCAGGAGAGAGCACCTAGGATGTTCACCATGGTTGAACGCAGAGCTGTACTGATTCAGGACAGCAGGGGGGAAATCAGACCCAATAGCATGCAAACTCACTTGACTAAATCCACTTGGTCCTCTTTCCTTGGGGAACAGCACAGCACAACACCTTCACCAGGGCACCAGCAAGCGCATAATTAAGACCAAACAAAACACCTTAAAACCACTTTCAACTCAAAGTTGTGTTACTTTCTGCAACTTTGAAGGTAAGCCACCAGAAATCTGGTATAGCAATATAACTTTACCATATGAAAAAAGACAGATGGCAGATCCCCAGAGCATAACCTCCAGAGCTTAACATAATAAAACAGGAAAAGCCAACAGGAACTTAAAGAGGCAGCTTGGGGGTGTGACAAAGAGTATTTTAAAGACTGATAATAGTGTCTCAGGCCAGTTCCACTCCGGCACGTGGCCCCAGACCTCTGAACAGTACCACTACACCACCATTGGACCTGTAGTTACACCATCAGCCCTCCCTGGACTAGCATCATGGTCTAACAACGGCTGCTGGCTTTATGTCTCACCCTCAAAGGCCCCTTCAATGCTCTCCACCAAATCATGGCAGTTTCTTGTTCCTCCAGCCTCACAGCACCACCCTCACTGCTAGCCAACTGTCTAGTCAGCTGTTCCATGGGCTGTCCCACGGGCCCTCAAAACTATAGGTTAAGTTAGTTTGAAAGGGAAGACCCACAGGGATAAAGCCATACCCTGACCCCCCACCCTTCACGACAATTGACTCTAAGCAGAAACATTCCACCAACTCCCCAACGCGATAACCCAACATTCTTTGACTCCCAGGAAAATGGCATCAGACGGCAACCTACCTCACCACCCCAAACAGTCTTAGGGACTTGAATGATTGAGATCAGAGTGGAGAAAAAAAAAACAAACCCATGTGTAGGCAAATGAGTATACTCTCAAAGCACTTTTACAAGGCAGAGATGGGTCAGCTAGAGTACAGTATAGCACAGACTAAACACCCAACATCCCCTCACCCCCCACTATCATGATCCTACTTTTATCTTATACACACTGCTAGACAAGAGACTGTACACGAGTACACATAAGAACTCTGGCCTCATTGGATCCAGGAAAGATTAAACCCCCAGGAATAGGAATTGGAGTAGCTGTACCATGAAGGTAGAGGGAAATTGGGGGGGGGGTGAGAAGGAGGAAGGGGAACCAATTGCAAGGATCAACTTCTAGTGCTCCCCTCCTCCACCAACCCCTGAGTGAGATGAACAACAGAACTGTGGGTGAAGGGGAACATTAGACAGTGTAAGGCATGAATATACATATATATGTGTGTGTGTGTGTAATGATATATTACATATATATGTAATTATATATTATTGAAGGGTTCATGAGATTGGGGAAAAGGATGGGAAGCCGATGCCAGGCCTTAAATAGAAAAAAAAAAGTTTTGAAAATGACGACGGCAACATATGCACAACAGTTTTATAAAATTTGATGCATGCATTGTTATAAGAGCCCCCAATAAAATGAGTTATTTTACAAAAACCTAGATTTAAAAATGTATTCATATGGCTATAAATATTGAGATATAAATCTCATGGTATTACAGTATCTTTAATTATATTCTTCCTGATTTTTGGAGAAGGGATCCTGTATTTTCTCATTTAGTATTTAATGTTGTAAATTAAAAGGTACCCTTGGAATAGGGTCCTGGAGTTTTCATGTCCAGCAAATGTACATGGGGTGCCGGCCTGAAGATTCCACGCTGAAAACTTCCACTGGACGATATTCTTTCTCCTGAACATGGGGAAAACCGCTGCCTTGCCTTCCTTCCAGAATGAAGTGATTTGGATGTCATGTGGTCTCATAACTTACTGTTTCTCTCCTTCATGTAACAGTTGATTTCTTGGTTCTTCATATTTTATTGTTTTCCTCTACCAGCTTGTTAGTTAATGACATATAAAACAATTTGACCACCTTTTATCTATATCGTATTTATTTGAGATATCCTGCTCTTTATTGCTGTTGCTAGTTCATATTTAGTATTTCCTTAGTCTCCATATCTACTTCAGTAACAATGGAAATATTTTTCTTATATGTAGTTTTCTTTCTCCCAAAGTAACTTTTTCAATATTAGTCTCAACTTTTTATTTTTCCCAACTTACTCCAAGACCTATGAGTTATTGCTGTAAGAATAATGAAAAATTAGACAATACTAGATTGTAATCCTGAGAAGGAAAGACATGGCACTATCCAGATGCAACAGACTCAGTGTCATGGAAAACACGCAATACATAGCGGTGAAAACAAGACACATGTGCTGGAAGGGACATACTGATAAACAGATTTATAAGCAGCAAAATCAGTCCACTGGACATCAGTTTTTGAGCTGGTCAACACATGCTTCACATCTATTGGCCAATGAGTTTCCTGGTCAAGAAGGTGTACTAGCCGTATTTCCTGCCTGAAGGAAGTGCCACTGACCATAGTCCCAAGAACCAATGACCTTCTTTGAAAGATGCTGCTCTTCTTTAAAGTATAGTAGCATACCATCTGCTCTGGACTGGTCACACCGACTCTGTTACTTGATGTTTATTTGTTTAGGCCATTTGAAAGTGTGCCTTTGATGCTTAGTGGAATCCCTCCTGCACGAGTTATCTCCACTAATCTTTTAAGAGAGGGAAACAAACTTGTATGTTTTAACCTTTATCTCTTTATGCCAGCGTGACTATTCAGTGCAGTGATTGAAACTCCGGTATTACAAAGACAGTTCAGTGTCTATATTTTATGGAATTTACTTAAAACAATTCACTTTTATCACAATAAATTTAACATTTTCCCCAACTGGTTCACTGAAACCCTGCCATTCCATTCCATCACTGTCTTTCCCTAATTGTGAATACAAGTGATGTGTACAACTCAAATTCCTTAAGTTAATTTCCCAGATAGGAACTCTAATATTCAGAAGTGAGGACTGATTTGTGTTTAAGGTCCACTGCTTAGTATATTGGAACCCCTTGTGGTATAGTGGGTTAGATATTGGACTGTTCAACATAAGATCGCCCTGTCAATCTACCAGCTCCTTTTCTGGAGAAACATGGAGCTTTCTGCTGTCACAAAGATTTACGGCTCACACATCAACAGGGCCAGTACTGTTCTGTCCATAGGGTCATCTGGAGACAGAAGTAGTTCTACCATGGTGTGGCAGTCATGTGCTTATGTTAATTTTATGATTGAAATGTAGGGGTGAAATCTAGCCTGTTAATCTGGAGATAGCCATTGAGTAGCCAATGAGGCCTCAATGTGGGCATGACGTTCTCCTGAGACTTCTGGGAAATCTGGCGGTATTTCCCTCATGAAGATGAGAAGCTATCTTCCCCAGTTGTTGGGAATTAGTCACAGGCAACACAGAATGGTGGTGTCTGGGAGGCTGGAGTATCCGGTGGAGAAACCACATGGCTTTGCCCTGATGGAACCAGACCTCTGAGGCTGGGGCAGCCAAATGGAGGTCTCTGCCAACGAAGAGTTGCTTCTGCCACCACGGGATGCTGTTGATGGTCCCTGAGTCCTGGAAGTGAGGAGCCATGGGGAGACCCCTGTTGGTGCCAGGACTCTGCACCCACTGACCTGTGACTTCATGAGTCAGAACAAGATTTTATGGACTGATTTTGGGCATATGGGTTAATATCAGACTTGTGACTTTGAGCTGTAATAGGCTGGGATGTTTTCTCAATGTCCTGTTCCTCTTGAATATAAACCTATTCCTTATATCCATATGCGTGTCTATTGAATTTGTTCCTCTAGTCTACCCGGACTGACATACATGGCAAAGAGTATATATATGTATGTGTTTGTATGTGTATATATATGCACACACACATATATATCCTAGCATATCAATTTTGGTGACATATATTTTTTAGAATACAGTAAGTACTCTGAGAATCATCAATATTTTGAATATGTGCAAATCAAAATGTCTCAAATTTTAGACTATGAATATTTTAAAGTAATATACTTCAATATCTTTAATCAATACTATATTGGTGTGAGATGAAAATAAAGCCATATGCCCTCAGCTTGGTTTTATTTAAAAGGGTAACTTTCTTTATTAAATTTAGCTTTTTTGTTACAGAGTGTTCAACAATTTGTTTTTTCCATCTACTATTTCACCATTGTGCTTCATATCTCTAATAGTAAGGTACTATCATCATTATAGATGCTTAATACAATTATGTTGATTAAAAGCACTTCCATAACTGGATGAATATTTAGATAATTTTACATTTATCCTCACAATTCCACTTAGCAATGTTTACTATTGGGAACTAGATTATATTTCACAGAATTATGATAGCATAACTAGAGTACGAGTTTGAAACTGAACTAATTTAATCTAAACTGACTTGAATTTAAACTAACCCTTAGTTGTGTGATTTAGAGCATATTATAAGATTTGCAACTCCTCTGAAAGCATCAGAAGAGCAACTGTATGCTAATCTATAACACAGAATATAGTTAATCATCAGTTTTTATCGTGCAGAAGATGTTAAAGTAATTGCTCATTATTTTAAAAACATGAATTTGGAAGAAGAGAATACAGTCTAGAAAGGTAAAATCAGTCCTACCATTATCTTGTAATCTATATTACATCAATCTACAATTTTTCCATAATGTAAAAACTAACAGTCAGGTACCAACAAAGTGCTACTAATAACGGCTAGTAAGAATTGTGAAATTTTTTTTAATTGTCTATTGAGACTTTCCTTTTTTTGCCTAAAGAAATCCTTTGCTACATGGTTTGCTTTTCATCTGAGATTATCAGAAACAAATTATCTGGTTATGAACAGAGGATTAGACACAGGTCTAGAAAAGTTCTAAATGATTGCTTTGATCTTTATATTTATTGTGAATTATATAAACTACAACATATTCATTGATCACCTAAGCCTAATAGAAATTAATATATTGGATTTTATACACTGAAAAGCAAAATAAAAAAAAGAACACTACTTGGAATTATTGAATATTCAATTTATATTTATGACATTAAATATAGATTTATTGGTATATGATTCACATATCATACATTTCAACAGTTAAGTCACATAAGGAAATTTTTTTAGTCATCACCACCAGCAATTTTAGAGCATTTTCTTTCCTTGTACTCATCATTATTAGCTCCCTAATTTTCCCCAACCTGCCCTATCATCCCCCCAAAGAGCAATTAATCCATTTACTGTCTGTCTAGATTTGTTATCTTAGATTTCATATATAGAAAAAATCATTTTAAAAATATAGCAGCAAAGTAAAACAGATAAAAACTTCAGTTGAAGAGACAGCAGAAAATATTAAAAACTAGAACAAAATCAAAGGTTTTAAATAGGAGACTGAATGGTGTTAAATTTTAACCAAACTGTACCTGAAATAATCCACTTTTCAATGCATTTTTAATTTTTGTATACGTGTATAACTTTTTTTCTATGAATTTAAAGCTTAGAAATACTACCACCAAGTCTATTTGGGTTCAGAGTGACCTTAAAAACAGGAAGAAGTGCCCCTGTGGGTTTCTGAGACTGAAACGCTAAGAGTGCAGAAAGTCTCACCTTTCTCCCCAGGGGTTGCTGGTGGTCTCAACAATTGACCTGTGGTTAGCAGATGTGTGGCCTGACAAGTTCTCCACCAGGGCTTCTGATTTAACCGTGCAAACATACTATAAAACAAGCACAAGGGGCTGAGCCACCGTGGCGTAAGTGGTTGAGTGCGGGACTGTGGCCCGCGGTCTTGGCGGTTCAAATCCAGTGGCGTCTCTCAGGAGCGGCACTGGGTAGCTCCCATGACCACCAGAGGCAGTGATGCCACCCCCACCAAAAAAAAAAAAAAGTACAAGAACTTCTTTATATCATTTCTGCAGACTCAACATTCTTCTCAATTAGGACACACCATGAATAATTAACCCCACACACACTTAACCCCACACACAGTGCATGTCTCCTTAAAACTATATTGCACTACATAACTAAATAGTATCGATGAAATCATAAAATTGAACACCAATGCAACTCAATAGAATTCAATGTAGTAGCAAACATAGCACTACATTGTCATGTCTTCTTAATCTACTTTTAAAATATATTTTAATTTTCTTTGCTCTTTCGGATATTTTTGAAGACCAAAGGTTTGTTGTTTGTTCTTGTCAGTATTTTCAGAAATCAGTAAATCTTGCAATATTTTATTTGAATTACATTCAAGCAGTTTGGAAGAAGCACTGAAAATAGAAGTTATAGGCAACTTATTGCATCCTATCAGGTGCCATATGTATTGATTTGTCATTAAATTTTTCAAAACACTTTATTCCTGTTGTACATCTTATTTTTTCTTTTGGTATTGCACCTATCTGCCAATAATAGTCTTGGTGTCTATTTTATGTCAATTTATCAAATTGGTATGTTGTTGCTGCTAAGTACCATTGTGTCAGTTCCAACTTACAGTGGCGTTATGTACAACAGAATTAACACTGCCTACCTCTGGGACATAAACAAAATTGTTACTGTGCCTGAGTCCATTGTTGCTTGCCCAAACCATGTTGAAGCCCTTCCTCTTTTTCACTACCCTTCCACTTTTTGGGGCATTATATCTCTCTCCAAGGGCTTGCCTTATGGGGCCAGGTTCAGTAAGCAGGGAGGTGAGGGAGACAGTCACCAATGCAGACTTTGGAGATCAGGCACAAGGCGCAGATATAACTTTATTACAGCTGTTGCAAGGCTTATATATGCTTCATTCACCAATAAAATAACTTATTTCACATACTTCCTTGTTTCCAAATGCATCCTTATAAGGTCATAGATTTTTAGTATGAGAAAATATGAGCCACACTGTGGGCTATGTAAATAAGATGTTTCCAGCTGGGTTAGGTAATTGAGGTGTAGCTGGCTGAACCAGCAGGTTCAATTGTCTTACCAGACTATTTCGTCCAATCACATTACAGGACCAATCACCCAATTGTATTACAGGACACTATCATTTAATTGTACTGCAAGATCTTACTATCTAATTACATCACGGGATCTTAGTCATACTATGTGGAAAATAGAAGCATTCTGAAAGGGTGCATTTCAGCGGTCAAAGTGGAAGCTTATCAGGTGAGCAGGTCTTGAGTCTTATTTTCCTCAAGACTTGAGTTTTTTCCAAGAGTCAAGGAAACACAAGATACCCAGCAACTCCAACCTGACTCAAAAACAGACTATTACAGGAGACATGGAAGTGCGGGTTCCAGCTACCAAAAGTATGGCTATCCAATAGCTTTAAGACTGCTCCAGAAGACACAGCATCATCCAGCACTTACTGCAGTTTTCTCCCAGATCCATAGGTTCTGTCAGAAATGCCCCCCACATGGTCTCTTCTGATAACATTCCAAACTATGTAAGACAGACTCTTGTCATCTTTGCCTCTAAGGAATGCTATGGCCTTACTTCTTCTAATACAGATGTTTTTGCCCTATTAGCAGTCCATGATATTTTCAATATTCTTCTCCATCACCACATATCAAATGCATCTATCCTTCTGTGACCTTAACATTTCTTATTCAATGTCCAACTTTCAAAAGCATATAAAGCAAAAGAAGATGGCATGGTTTGGGAAAGCACGCTATCGTCCTCAAAGCATCCTACTTACTCTCAATACTCTAATGAGGTCTTCTGCAGTAGCTTTACCTAATGCATCGTATATTTTGGGCTTTTGAATCCACATTCCATGAGCATTGATCATGGATTCAAATAAGACAAAATCACTGAAAACTTCAAACTCTATTCCGTTTATCCTTATGTTACCTGTTGATCCAGTTGTGATGATTTTGGTCTTCTTTACAGTGAGTTCTCCTCCATCTCCAGAAGCTTGTAATCCTTTATCTTCATCAGAAAATGCTTCATTTCCTTCAAGAATTAGTAAGTACTGAACTTTAATCTATTTAATGGAAATGTTTCATTGCTTTATATAAAATATAAGAATCTCATACTCTTGTTTATAATTATGTCTTTGTGTAACTTTACATAAAAAGAAAGATTGAAGACCTATGTTTGGCCTCCTCAAGATAGGAAAAAGAAAATTCAGACAATATCTATTCAATGTGGATTTCTATGGGGCAGAAATTAGATATGTCTAATTGACATAAAATAGACATCAAGAATATTATTGGTATATATCTCTAACAACAAAAGAGAAAATAAAATGTACAATAAGAATAAAGTGTTTTGAAAGATTTTATGACAAATCAGTACATATGTCACCTGATAAGATGGCTATAACTTCTATTTTAAGTACTAATTCCAATGTCCAATCACATTACAGGACCAACCACCCAATTTTATTACAATTCTAATGTCCAATGTGGTTTTCTATAAGCCAGAAGTGAGACATGTCCCCAACCTCCATTCTTTTTAATTCTATTGTAGCACCAACTATCTACCTTAAAGTATGGTAGTTACATAATCTGGAGTCTTGTATAATTTGAGTTACATTTCAATTGGGGACTTGAGAGGATTAAGAGTGACGGGGTGGTATCTAATCTGTCAATCAAGTCATAACCAATGAGCTCTCTGTATCGTCCAGGCCTTCTGAGAATTCTGGGTATTTCAGAATTTCTTTCTTGGAGGTAGGAATCACTTCTCTTTCTCTGCTCACTCTCCTGTCAGTAGAGATGCTCTACTGACATGACACATGGCACTATACTCTGTGAGCTGGGAAATCCACATGGACCAACTCTGATGCAAACAAAGCCCTGGAAGCCAGAGAGAAAGTCATATAGAGAAAACTGCCAGTGCTGGGATGCTTACAATGCCACTGGATCCACAAGACTTCCATGTGATCCTCCTGCATTTGGCACCATTGCATGTATTTTGTGAGTTGGAAGAAATTTTTATAAATTGGTAACAGACATATGGGGGAGTATTTTAACAGGAAAAACAAAACATAAAGATGGAGGGTGGATGTTTGTTTGACCTTTTCCTCATGGTAGTGTTTCTTCTTTGAATAACCAGAAGTCAAATATGGCCATGTTGTTTATCAAGTTCATTTTCTGGGAAGAACACGGGAAAATGGAGTTTTGATTACTTTGTTTGGTGGTAGTATTTGTTTATTCCTATGTAAAAAGTTCAAAGGAATGTTGTAAATGCATATTTTGAGAAAACTCTCAGAGACTGTCCTGGTTAGAGAAAATAACTGATTGAGATCAAAAAGGCTAACAGAATGCCTGGTTCTGGCTTGAGGAAATGCTCTCAGAGATCTAATTCCATAGTTTTATATCAATAGAATGGGTTAGATAAGGTTTAAGATGAGCTAAATAGATTGAAATTTACTGTTTTAAGAATTGAGTTTAGTATGATTCTACTTTGTTTATACTGATTTATTTAGTCTATTATTGATATAATGAAGGATAGAAATGTCTATTGGGAAGTATAGAAATAGAAAGCTTGTAAACTCACTTGAATTGAGCCATTAAAATTCTATCTTTAAATAGGTTTAGATCATGTCTCCCAAGAAGTCTCTGAAAAGATAAACCCCACTCAGTGCTTTGGTGTACTCAGGATGCTTGTATTCAAAGAGTCTTGCCTTCCGGTCACTGGTGACAGATTGAAGAAAAAGGAACTCTTTGACCTTTTTGAACTCTGAACTCCAGTGATTTTTGTCAGAAGCTGGAAAAAATCTGGAACTATGATGAAAACTCATCTCTAGTACTGAATGTGTAAGAAAGCATGAGAGCATGAGAGCTGAAATCCATGCTGGGTGACAACCTGGATACTTGTTAAGTGGAAGTGGGAGAAGTGCAGCAATAAAGAGAAGGCTGATTCTGGCCATGACAATCATGGACCTGGTTGGCAAAAACTAGAGTAGAGGATGAGAACAGGTTGACTGGTCTTATGTTCGTGACCTAGCAGAAGGGGGCTGGAGTTGAGAATTTATGAAGGTTTAAGACAGTGGTTCTCAACCTTCCTAATGTCACGGCCCTTTAATAAGGTTGCTCATGTTGTAGTAATCCCTGAACTATAACATTATTTTTGTTGATATTTCATAAATATAATGTTGCTACTGTTATGAATTGAGTGATCCCTGTGAAAGGATCATTCAACAGCCAAGGGTTCAGAAGGGTTGAGAACCACTGGTCTAAGGCAAATCACAATGGGAACCCTGGTGAGGATACATAAGACAGCCCAGAATGAGTTGACTGAAACCCTACTAGAAGAAGAGAATATAGTTGAGTCTGTGATCTGGTGCGTATTGCTGCAGACTTTATGGATGGCCTGTCCAGATTTGACCTTGTTTATGGATGAAGAATTCACAAGCTTCCAACTGGAATGAAGATTTTGTACATCAAATTATATGATTTCCTCCTCAGAGTACCACGTTGATGTAAGTGAGCAGATTAGAAATTTCATACCCAAAATGGGGGGGATAAAGACAGAAAGTGGTTGACTTAAAAACTTTCAAAGTGGGGGAATATAGTCATAGTATTATAGGATTACGGTTTAGGTGTTACTTAATTGTAACTGTTAGAAATAGAATTTTTTTGTTTTGTTCATTTATAGAATGCTATGCTTAAATGAGAATGGCACATGAATTGCATGCAGTTTCGTTTTATCCTGTTAGGGAAAGAAATTATTTTATTCTTGTTTCTTTGAAAATTATATTTGGCTAATGAGTGTATGTGAAAAGGTCAACTTGACAAGGGATGTTCTGTGGCAGTTACATAATCTGGTGTCAATTTTGGAATTGGGAGGATTAAAAGTGAAGGGGTGCAGTCTAGTATGTCCATCTGTTCATAGTGAATGAGACCTCTTGAAGATCTGGCCTTTTGAGAATTCTGGAGACTCCAGCATTTTTTCACTAGAGGAGGAAGACACCTTTCTCTCGGTTCACTCCCTGAGTGATGTTCTACCGACAAGACACATGACCCTACACCCTGATGCAACCAGAATCCTGGAAGGTAAAGAAGTCATGTAGAGACCCCTGTCAGTATTGAGATGCTATGTTAGCCAGGTGAAGTAGAGAAGCGAATTTATAAACATGCATATTATATAAAGAAGATAAAAGAGGAATGGAACATTAAGAAAGCATCCCAACCCAGTCCAGTCCAAGTCCATAAGTCCAATATTAATCCCTATGCCTGATACTAATCCATAAGTCCTTTTCAGACTCACAAAGCCCATGCAATGACACCAGGAAAATCACAAGTCAGTTTAGAGTCTTGTGTATGCAGTTGTGGTAGAAGCATCTCAGCACTAACAGGGTTCTGTCTGCCTGTCTGTCTGTCTGTCTGTCTATCTGTCGGTCTGGGGCTTCTCAAGTATCTCAGCACTGACAGAAATCTCCATGTGGCTTCTCTGACTTCAGAGGTCTGGATCCATCAGGGTAAGCCCATGTGGCTTCATCTCTGGGATGTCTCACAGGGAGCCTGCCTTGTGTCTTGTCAGCTGCAATGTCTCCCACGGCCTCAGCAGGCAGTCTCTGTGGGAAATCTCGTGAGATTTCACAGAATCCTCAGGAGAAAGTCATGCCCACACAAAGGTCTCATTGGCTATCTCCAGATTGACAGACCAGACTCCACCCTATGAGTACATAACTTCATAACTGCCAAAGATGCTTACAATACCACTGGATCCACAAGACTTCCAAGCCACTGGTCTGTGATCCTCATTAGACGTATGGGCTAATGCTCTCACTGGGCTATGCTATTTTCTCAATTTTCAATTACTCTTGTATATAAATCTCCTATATACATATGAGTGTCTATGAATTTGTTTCTCTAACCTACCAGGATTACACATAAGGCAACCCATTCTTCTGCTGGGTTTGGTAATCCATTTCAGTGAACACACAGGGCTCACGGACTGTAGTCTCTGTGGTGGTGTCAAATTTCTTTGTATAAATCTTCTACCTAAGTCTCTGAATATCCTACCATTTTGGTGGGTAGCACTAATAGAGGTGGGTGTAAAACTAGTAGAGGTAATTTGTCAGTTTTGTTACTATTCTCCAGCTGTGAGGATAAACCATCTTTGAAGCAGTAGCAGAAACACTGAAGACTTTGGAAAATAACTTTCAAACTCCCTGCCTGAAGTGATTGTTGTTGTTGTTGTTAAGTACCGTGGAGAAGGATCCAACTTTCAGAAGAAGCTCTGCAGTGACTTGCACCACCCTCATAATTATTTCCATGCCTAAACTTATTGACAAAGCCACTGTGCCATTTTATCTTGTTGAGAGCCTTTCTTATTTATAATACCCTTCCAGTTTACCTAACGTGTTGTACTCCTCCAGGGACGGGTTTTTCCCGAAAATGTGTACGAATATGTAAGATGAAGTCTTCCCACCCTTGCCTCTATGGAGCATTTTGACTTTACAGCTTCCCATACAGATTGATTTTTCCTTTCAGCAGTCCATGGTACTTTCAATATTATTCGGATGCATCAGTTATTTTATGGTCTTTCTTATTCAACGTTCAACCTTTCGATTCATAGGAGGCAAAGGAGAATTCTGTGACTTGAATGAAACTCACCTTAGTCCTCAAAGCAATATTCTTCTCTTCAGTACTCTGAAGACGTCTTATGCCAAGATTTGACCCTTGACTGCTGATTCCATGGACATTAATTGGGGATCCAAACACGACACAGCCCTTAACAACTTCAAACTGTTGTCCATTTATCAGAATGGCCTGGTTGTGAAGATTCAGGTCTTCTTTACATTGAGCTGTGATCCAGAGTGAAGGATACCATCCTTGATCTTCCTCTGCAAATACTGCAATTCCTCCTCACTTTCAGCTTGCCTGAAGGGATGAAGGTGGCCAAACCAGATAGATCACAAATGGGTCCAGCAACTTATTTGCATGGCCACAGCTATCATTTGGTGGAAGTTTCATAGATGGACAAGTCATATGGAGTCCCTTTATTTTACTGCAATATGTTAATATATTTTTGTGGCATCACTGCCCTGGTGGGAGCAGGAAGCCCAGCCTTGCTCCTAAAGAGCTGCCACCAGATTTGAACTGTCAACCCTGTGGACCGCAGTCCCGCACACAACCACTACACCACCAGGGGTCAGCCAATTAAAATTTTCTATACTACATCGAACTAAATAGATGTCCTATGTAGTATCCTGAATATTTCATGAAAAGTAGATTAATATTTGTATGTTAAGTAAAATGTAATAGTTTTTTGTTACTGGAGAAATTATTTCCTTTAAGAAATCATATATTCAGTATGGATGCTTCTGGGGTGAATCACTAGTATGGATGCTTTTATAAAGCAAAATAGCTTATATTCTTTACAATTTTAAAGCAAAAATTATCAATTAGAAGCAATGATTTCTTTTGGTACATGCTCAGTTTATCTTTTATCAACCACAATCACCTCTTTTTGCTTACTTTTATAAAAATAACTGTAAGTGGTATTGGAGGAAGTTGATTAGTTTTATATGGGACTTTTTTGAAAGCTGAAAAACCTTAAACAACTGTAAAGCAAAGAAATAAACAAAGATTCTAAATCGAGTAAGGCATTTTTTTCTGATTGCATTTACATAATCTTAAAGTAGTATTCAGTTCAGAAGTTATTTTTAATTATGCTCCAAAAATATATAAGAAAAAAAATCAATATGTTTCTATAGTTATATTTCTTTTTAACCTCATTTAAACTTTTTCAATCACTCACCTT
The DNA here is from genome assembly GCA_004026705.1 of Nesogale talazaci. Taxonomy (NCBI): domain Eukaryota; kingdom Metazoa; phylum Chordata; class Mammalia; order Afrosoricida; family Tenrecidae; genus Nesogale; species Nesogale talazaci. The sequence continues at coordinate 14,869 of PVJH01013510.1, read as the reverse complement.
AAGTATTTATGCTAATAATCTGACAATGTAAATATTACTATTTTCTTCAGTTATTCTTTTTCACCATATAGTGAAGATGGTCATTTTTAAAATTGAGAAAATCAATGCAGTCACCCACAATGAAATTTTGTATCACCTGTTCTTGCCAAAAATCCAACCCCATGGGAAGGTCTCCATCCCAATATAAATTTCAAAGGAAAAGAACAATATGTGATAAAGTAATTTCAAGGTAGGCCAATAGGCTTCTGAGGCATTCTTGTTTTATTTTCTGTAGATGGTTCTAAGCTGGCAAAGAAGGAGGCCTGTAAGGATTGCAATGATGTGGATAGTGATCTTCCAAACCTACAAGAATTATTTTTGTTAATTTTTAGTTAAACAGCGATAACTCATTATGATTCACTTGGGGGACACAACAATAACCACACTAGGTTTTAGAATGGTTCTTATCATTTTCTTGACAGAGGAACCTAAGAAGTGAGTTCCGTGGTTCCTAATGAACATGGGCCACTCTGTTCTCAACTCACAGCAACCTCGCATTGACAGAGTAGAATGGCTGCACAAGGCTGTTCTCATACTCTTTAAGAGAACAGATTGCAAATTCTTTCTGCCATAGAGTTACTGAGTGATTTTGCATAGACAATTTTTCAGGTAGGCAAATATGTAAAGAAAGCATTTTCTTCTCAGATATTCACAATTTCTTTTTATCAAGGGAGATACACTAGTAACCATCAACCTCTTTCTAACTTCCTCCACCTTAATCTAACATTGAGAGAGTTGATTGGTTTATCTGATTTCTAAATTAGGACCTAAAAACTAAACATATGTGAGTATTTGGATTCTCATTTTCAGCTCTTCATTCTTTCGCTATGATGAAACTACTTATCTACTGTGGTAGTTGTAAACATTGGTATCAATTTGGGACTTGCAAGGATTAAAAGTGAAGGGGTGCAGTCTAGTTTGTCAATTGGGTCATAACCAATGAGCCTTCTGTGTAGACATGGCCTTCTCCTGACAAATCTGGGAAACCCTGTTTTTGCTCCTTGGAGGCAGGAGAGGTTCTGTGTGCTCACTCCCTGTGAGAAATCCCTACCCTGATACAACCAGAAGCCTACACCTGGGCAGAGTTGTTTTCTCAATGTTCATTTGCTCTTGTATATAAACCTCTTCCTTAGGCACCTACGCGTATTTATGAATTTGTTCCTCTAGTCTTCCCAAACTATCTCATGATGGCACCTTGGGAGTAGAGTACCAGTGAAATGATGCAAAAAGATAAAGAGTAGATGTTTGTCTCTCCTCTTCCTCGTGATAGAGTTCCTTCTTTGTCAATATGTCCATGCAGTTTATTGGGCTGTTTTCTGCAAACATTATGGGAAGTAAAAGCTTTGATTAATTTGTTTTGTTGCAACCTTTGGTTTTTCCTGTATGAAATGTCAAACATAAATGTTGTTAATATATATTTTGAGCTCAGGAGTAAAAATCCCCCCTTGAATTTCTCAGAGAACATGCTCGTTAGAAAAAAAACGGCTGACAGAATGTCTTCTTCTGGTTTGATACTCTCAGAGATGTAACCCCATGTTTTTTTGTATAAATAGAATAGTTTGTATAGGATAAAGATAAGCTGAATAAGGGATGAAGTGGTTGTAATACAAACTTTCACAGGTGGGAGAATATACTCATAGGATTATAAAGATTAAGGCATGCTTGTTAGTTAACTGCAATTTTAGGCATAGAATAGTTTTGTTTTGTCACTTATAAAATAATATGTTAAAATGAGTGTGGTGCACTGAATTATATGCATTTTAGTTGTATCATTAGGTACAGATATTGTTTGATTATTGTTTATTTGAAAATTATATATGACAAAAAAGGGAAAGTATATGTTGGTCAAGAGTTACATGAAAGTGTCCAATTGACAAGAATGGTCTCTGACAGTTATATAATCTGGTGTCAGTTCAAGACTTGAAAGGCTTAAGAATAAAGGAGTGAATTCAAATCTTTCAATCACACATGGTCTTCTGATATTTCTGGGAAATCCTGTTTTTGCTCTTTGGGAGTGGAAGAGACTCCCTCACACTGCTTACTACCTTGAAGAGGCTCTACTGACAAGACACATGGCATGATTCTGATGGACTCCATTCCATGGAAACTAGAGGAACTACATGGAGAATCCTGCCAGTACTGTGATGCTTACAACACTACTGGATCCAAAGAGTTTCTATCCACTGTCCTGAAATCATCCTGCATTCAGTGACATTGCATATGGTTTGTGTGTATGAAGAGGATTTTATAGACTGGTATTGGACCTATGGGCTAGTATCAGCTTATGATCTTGGAATGGACTGAGTTGGGATGCTTTCTTAATGTACAATTACCCTTTATATAAAACTGTGGATTTGTTTCTCTAGTCTACCTGGTCTAACATATCTATTTTCCCATATATACATAAATGTACCTCTAGCTTCCCTCATGTTGCACTTTTTCACGTGACTTCAATTGGACAAGAAATATGGATTTTGTCAATAGGTAGGTTGTTAGTCATGGCACTAAGAGAAATCCTTCCCTATCAACCAATTGATCCTTTGCAGTGTGCCTTAAGAAAATCACGTTCAGCTGACTCCTAGCAAGTCCAAATATAATATGGCGACATAAATGAACTTGCATCTACAACAACTTGAAACCAGGCAAAGATGATCTATAACCTGAATCAGAGCTACTCCAGATAGTCAGAAACCATTGAAAATTAGCAGTTGTGGCTTTAAGCTACTAAGTTTTGCAGTGCTCTGTAGGAATGGTGCAGTACTACAGGATGGTTGTCACCAGTCTATAGTTTTTGAGAATGAGCTGTTCCCAGAGAGCAAATGCTCAGTGTTCTCTACACTCAAACTTTCACAGTTCTTACATGAACTCAAACATTCAGAAGAAACACCTTTTACTTCTTCTGGCTACACAGTGAGGAAAGAGAATCCAACTAATACAAACCTATCCAAAACATATTCCTTTGAGGCAGAACTCAGGATTTTGCCTTCCAATTTCTTAATCCCATTTTGAAACAGTCATTCTTCCAAGGAGAGACTCTGCTTCTGTGTTGGGTCCAGTAATCAATTATGGTGGCTTCAATGAATTCACAGAAAACACTCAAAATTATGGCAATTATTAAGTAAGTAAACAAGTTACCACAAATCACAATCAGAAAACACTATATGAATATACTCATTTCTCCTTATGGACTTTTCTCGGCCATGTCAACAGGCATGTCTCTGCTCCCAACCTTTCAGACCCACAGCCCTTTGGCTTCTTATATATCTTGAAAACCACAGCAAAAGCCTATTATCTTCCCCAATGCATGCTGGGAGGAAGTCTGCTCGGCATATTCTAAACATATTCTATGGAACGGTCATTCCACTTCTCTGTCTCATGGTCTTGGCTTGACTCCTCTGCACTGTTTATGTCATAGACTTAGTGCTATTGGTTCTCCTTCCTCTGACAACTCAGGCAGGCATATCACATGTACAGTTTTGGTGCCTGATTTTTCTTGATGATTGTAAGATTACTTGTTCATCTTTCTGAAATGACTCACTTGTATTCTAGTGGAATAGCAAACTTTTCAATCCTTTCTTAAAGCCTTCTACACCTCCCTTGCACTTCCCTACCTAATCAGTTGGTGGGAGTTATTAAAAGTATTGATAAAGGATCCATGGGATATAATCTAATCTAACATCACTTCATCATCAATGATTAGGAAGATGAACTGGGATCTTACTATGATATGTGACTTATAATGTTACCATAAGTAAGAGATGACTCGGTAACAATAAATAGCAATAACTAATAATGGCACAGTGGTTAATATTGAAAATGGCTCAGTTGGCTCTAAAATCAATTCACATTATTCAATTTATTTTACTATAAGGATGGGATTTCTCTGGTCTGTTGGCTCTTTTACTTATTTTCACATGGTTGAGAATAATAGTTGAAGCGTGCAGTATAATGATCTACATGGTTGTCAAACCTTTGTTCCTGTTGATATATCAAAAGATTTCTAAAGAATTTTTTCCTCTCTACACTAAGAAACTGCTTTTTAAAGCTATTTTGGATGAATTTGTAAGCATAGTTAGATGATTGAAATGCAGCAAGGGAAAAAATAGAATATGCTCTTAAGCATTCTGTGAGTTACCTGTAGTTCCATGTATAGATTGAATCAATATTTGTTGAACCTTATGTCTGCTAAATTAAATTTCCTTTTTAAACATTTGAATTATGAATTTAAGAACAAAAAAGAATCTTGTATAGTTCAACATTTCTGTAACCGTATTTGTTTTTTATAAATTTGAATAATGCTTGTAAGAATAAGGAGCTCATTTATAAAACTATGAATTTTCCTAACAGGTTTTAAGCAATGTACTTTAATATTTATCAACAAGCCAATGATTGATTTATTTAAAAATCATTTTACTGGGGCTTTTTGCCACCCTTAAGATATCCCATACATCAGTTGTACCAAGCACGTTTTAACATATGTTGCTATCTCCATTTCTAAAGCATTTTCTACTTGAGTCCTTGGTATGAGCTCTTTTATCCCCTCTTTGTTACCCACTCTCTCACCCTGGTGTATTCTTGATCAATTGCATATTGTTATTTTTATTTTGTATATTACAGTGCCCATTGTCTCCCATGGCCCATATTTCTGGTACTCATCCCTGTTAGGTCAAAGGGATAGCTAAATATACAGTTTTGTGATGGATTTTCCCTTCCTCGTTTTCCCCCCTCCCTGACCATCCCTTGCAAGATATTACCTCTCCCATTATTCCTGAGGGGTTTATTATTCCTAAATTCCATGTGTCCAGAGATCTTCTCTGTAGCATGTGTGTTCTCCAGTCTAGCCAGATTGGTCATCTTAGTGGAGGAGAGGAAGTATTCATGAACTAGAGAAAAGATGTGTGATCCTTGGGTGCTATACTACACCTTGGTTGAACTCTCCTTCCTTATACCATGTCTGTGGAGGGATATCCAATTATCTCCAGATGGGCCTTTGGTCTCTACTCCAACCCATGGCTTGTCTATTTTGATTTTTTTGATATCTGATGCTTGATCCCATTAACAACTCATGAACACACAGGATGGTGTGTTTTTTCCATGAGGGTCTATTTTCTTCCCTGCTAGATGGACACTTATTTGACTTCAAGCTTTGAAGACCCCAGATGCTGTATCTTTTGTAAACTAGGCACCGTTGCTTTCTTGACCACATTTGCTTAAACACTGAAACATTGCTGAAACATTGCTGAAACATTTTGCTTCAGTGATCATGTCAGAAAGGTATCAAAGAGTGCCAGATTATTAGAAGAAAGTGTTCTTGTGTTAAGTTCTACAGTCAATCTGCTATCTTAATACTTAACATATAAATATATGTACATTAGTCTCTATCCCTAAAGTACATGAAGTAAAATGTTGGCATTTGTCCTTCTTAGAACCATTATGGCTATCCTCACTCCAAGACAAATTTACTGATTCCTCTAGTTATTTATTCTATCTTTAATATTTTCACAAGCATCATAATTAAATTAGTTAATTCTTCAATTTTCATTATTCATTGTACAGTTTTTCATGATTATGAAGTCATAGAAAATATCATAATTTGGGCTATATATACTTTAATCTTCAAAGTGAAACTGTAATCACATCTTTAGTAACACTGTTTCAAACTTTCAGTTTATTTTCTTGACTGTTGTTTCCATCAACTTTGATTATGGATCCAAATAAAATGACATTTTTGACAATATTTATATTTTCTTCATTTTTATGATGTTGCTTTTTAGTCCATATGTATGGGTTTTTGTTTTCTTTGAAAGATAAAAACTAAAAGGATATCAGTCCTGCTTCATTTTAAACTCAAGTGTCTACTTGCTCTGTATAACTTCCCATGGTTCACGTAATGTTCTATATGAACACAACTCCAAAAACAAGTGAAACATCCCTGTTATAGGATCGATTCTGACTCAGAGAAATATTTTTAGACAGAGTTGACATGATTTGGTAGGTTTCCAAGCTCTAACTCTGGAAATTAAAAGTCTCCTCCTCCTTCTCCTGCTGGATTTGAGCGGCTGCACTGTGGTCAGCAGGCCGATGTATAACAACTATGCTACCAAGAACTCACATAAGTGCTCTTAATTTTTATGATTAGCAATGTTACTCAAATTATTTTAAGATTCACACAGTGAAATAAAATTTAGTAGTCAATAAAACAAGATCTATGTGACAACAGCAGTGATAGGCTTCATTTCCCATCGCCTTATGACTATAGCTTGAATTTTTGACAGCTCTCCTTCTGTGCACTACTGCTGCAACATTTACCAAATTACCTTCAGCAAACTATTGCTTGCTTGTGAGATTAATGTTATAGTTAGATCATTTTTACACTTATCTTTTGGACCACTTGTCTTTTAAATGAGCACAAATATGGATCTTTTTCATTTGGTGAGCCATGTACTTGTCTTCCAAATCTTCCTTTAAATGAGCAAGAATGAACTTCTAGAAATCCATGTGCTATTAAAATATTTCAACTGGGCATCCCATCAGTTCCTGGAGATTATTTGTTTCTTTCCAAAGCCTCTAGTGTATTTCATACTTCTTGCTTCAGTATCATCAGTGTTTGATCAATTACTATCATCAGACATAATTGAATACACCACTTATTCTTGTGACAGTCACTATGTATTCCTCCAAACTTCTTTGGATGCCTCCTGCATCATTCAAAAGTTTACCTCTAGTACAGTATGCAACATGAACAACTCTTCACATTTTTTCAGCTTCAGAAATCAGAATGTATTTTCCCTTTTGATTTTCAAGCAGCATACCTTTTCAAATTGCATGTTTATTTGCATGGTATCAATTGTCTTCTTAAGTCACCTTTTATCATTGAATGCTCACTTTTTCATTGGCTTTGGCTACTCTGCATTCAAAAGCAGGTTTTAAAGTCACTTCATACAACCTTTTGTTCTTTTCTTAATTTCTGCCTTGTTAGTGAACTTTTACTCTCTCTGTGTGATATACTTGCTGTTGTGCCATGAGATTAGTGATAAACTAAGCAATACCTGTTTTTAATATTGTCTGGCAATTCGGATGGAACAAAGTTAACATCACATGTCGATTCTTGTTGTTCTTAGGTGTCATCCAGTTGATTGCAACCAATTGAGACCTTGCACACAACAGAATGGAATATTACCCTGCAACATTGTCACAATCATTCCTATCCTTGAGCACAAAGTCACAGCCACAATGTCAAACCATCTTCTTGAGGGCCTTAACTCTCCTTTGTTGCTCCTCTACTCTAACAAAAACCAGGTCCTTCTCCAGGGACTTGTTTCTCCTGAAAATATGCCCCAATTATCTAAAACAAAATTTAAGCATCCTTATTTTTTAAGCACTTGTTCATACTTCTTCCTAGACAAATTGGTTTGTGCTCTTTTAAGACTTCAGCACCACAATTTAAATGCTTGAGTTTGTCTTTAGTAGTCCTTACTCAAGTTCCAACCTCTACATGCATGTGATGCAATAGAGAATACCATGACTTGAGTCAAGCACTCCTTACATCTGAAACTATCATCTTGAATTTAAAAAATCTGGAAAGGTGCCCTGCAGGAGATTTACTTAATACAACACGTTTTGATTTATTTGACTGCTACTTCCATGACTGTTGATTGGGATCCAAGCAAGACAGAAATCTTTGACAACTTTAGCCTTTTCTCTTTATCACTTTGTGACCTAATGGTTCAGATCTGAGGATTTTGGTCTTCCTTATATTGAAGAGTAACCCATACTGAAAGCTGCAATTCTTGACCTTCATCAGCAGATGCTTTACAATCCTCCTCCTTTTCAGCAAGCGCAGTTGTATAATCTTCATTTCACAAATTATCAGTAAGTCTTTCTCCAATCCTCATGTCACATTCTTATTTAAATAATCCACCTTTTCTGATTATTTAATAGGCACACAGGTTCAATAAGCACAGTGAAAGGCTATAACCCTAGCACACAGCTTTCCTGATTGTAAGCCATGCACTCTTCTTTTGTTATGTTGCCACAACTGCAGCTGGATCCATGTACACGTTCTACAGGAACATAGTGATGTGTTCTGGAATTCCCATTCTCCTAAAGGTTATCCACACTTTCTTATGATTCACTTGGTCAAATGTCTTGGAGTAATCAATAAAACACAGATAGACATCTTTCTCATATTTTCTACTTCCATTCAAAACCCCCTTGTTCTAAGTCAGTGGTTCTCAACCTGCAGTTTGGGACCCCTTTAGGGGTTGAGTGATCCTTCACATGTGTCTCCTGCATCATAACAGTTTAAAAATTGCAGTTATGAAGTATCAATGAAAGTAATTTTGTAGTTGGGGGGTCACCACAACATGAGGAGCTATATTAAAGGGTTGTGGCATTAGGAAGGATGAGAAACCCTGCTCTATGTCATCTTCTGAATCTTGCATGAACTGAAAATTTTTCTGAAAAAATTCACTTGCATATGATGACAATGATATAGCTCTCTATTTTGAGCATTCTCTTGGGTCACCATTCTTTAGAAAGTGTAAAAAGTTACAGTCAGCTTGCCAAGTAGGTGTCGTCCAATTTTCCTGGCACAGACAAGCAATTACTCCTAAGGCATCAGAAAGCTGTTGAAACAGTTCAGTTGCTATTGCAGCAGCACCTGGAGCCTAGATTTGGACTAATGAATACAGTGCAGTTTGAACTTTTTCCATTAGCACCATTGGTCCCTGCTCTTATTCTACCACTTGTATTGGTGGGCTGTTGACTGGCTGTTTCTGATACAGGAACTCTATATATTTTCCATCTGCTTTTGATGTTTCCTACATCATTCAATATGAGGCTTGACGATTTGCTTCAGTTCCTGTAGTGTATGGTAAGCTGAGCGTATTCATTCCAGTAGATTTTCTAACACTGGGTCTCTATACATTTCATTTGGTATTTTATTTTGTCTTCTTCATCCACTCTTTGAAACTATCTCTTTAATTCCATCTTTTAAAACACCTATTGTCTTTATTACCCTAACCCGAACCAAATGCATCTTTTTTGCTTGTTTGCTTTAGCTACTTGGTGATTAAGAACAAGTTCCAGACTCTCTTCTGACAGCTACTTCCATCTTGCTTTATTTATGTGTTTTAAATTAACTTTTACTCTCTTCATGGATGATGTCCTTCCACAGCTCACCAGTTCTTCTGTCACTAGCGTTCAATATCTCAGACATGTTCTTTAAATGATCTCCAAATTCAAGTGGAATAGATTCAAGTTGGGCTCTTATGCTAATATTTGGGCTCTTGTGCTCTCTTTTGAATTTTCTTCCATTTTTACCTGAACTTCACAGAAGAGTCATTCTTTGGTCTTCTCTAAAATCTATCGGTGAGCGGGTTGCTATTGTTGTTGCTAATATTGAGCATCTCCAAGGATGGAATCAATTTGAGTTCTGAATACCAATACCTCAGGTGAAGAGGTCCATTTGTATAGCTACTTTCTGTGTTGTTGGCAAAAAGAAAAAGTAGTTTCTATGAGCAATTAGCTAATTTGCCAAATGTTACCATGTGACTTCCAGCTTAATTTTTATCGCCAAAACCATATTTTCCAACTACTGGTCTTTCATCTTTGTTTCCAACATTTGCATTCTAATTGCCAATAATTGTTTCACTATAAATTTTATTGGGGGCTCTTACAGCTCTTATAGCATTCAATACATCACGCATATTGAGCATACTAATACACGTTACCACTTTCATTTCCAAACATTTTATACTTGAATCCCCAGCATACGCTCCTCTTTCCCCCTTTCCTCTAGTTCTTTTTTAAATTCCAACTCCCATATATGCCTTCCCCTTCTCCTCCCCCATGAACTCCTAATAATTTACAAATTGTTACTACCTGCCAATAATTTTCAATGGAACTTCATTACATGTCCAATCCATTTACAACAAAAAACACTGGTAAAATTCTTAAACACTTTCAGTACTAGCTCTTATAGATCTTCATTTGCTGATGAGACAAGGATTGAGATACGGAAGAACAGCTGAAAATATCTTCTATTAACTAGAAATTGAAATGTTCTAAGTATGAATTTAGGGAAACCAGAAGTCATCAAAAATAAAATGAAACACATGCAATTGATATTCTTGCCATTAGTGAGCAAAATGCACTGGATTTGGACTTTTTGAATCCAAAAGTTATATGATTTGCTATGCTGGGAATAACACAATCAAAAGGAATGCAGGACATTACATTCATTCTCAAAAGGGCATTTCAAAATAAATGTGCTCATTTCAAAATAAAAGACAGTGTGTTCTGTTATAGGAGTACACCAAAACGTCTTCATGAAAATCCAATCAATACAATTATTATTAATATTTAAAGTTAAGTGATAAAGCTTAGTAATTAAGAACTTTAAGAATTCTATTGAGGACTTCAATTGTAAGTTGATAAAATATGCATCTTTATGCTTAGCTAATTATTTGGTTTTTGAAATGCAAAAATTGGAAACAATGAGGAAGGAAAAATAGTTTTCAAATATAGACTTGGTGATAGAGATGAAGGTGCAGCATTTCACAAAACCAATGACTTTTTCATAGCATACACCTTTTAAAAGACAAAAGGTTATTATGTACATAAAATTCACTGGAATAACCAGTAGGGTAGTTCCTTAATCTGGTGTCAATTTGAGGATTAAGAGTGTACAGGTGGATTCTAAACAGTAAATTCAGAGATAGTCAAGGAGACTTGTGGGTAGGCATGGTCTTCTTTTGAAGATTCTGGGAATTGCTGGTTTACCTGCTTGTAGATGTGATAGACTTTCTCTTGCTGTTGACTTCCTGTGAGACATCCCTGAGGAGCAGCCACATGGACATATGCTGATGTGTGCCTGGGAACTGAAGAAGCCACATAGAGACTATTCCCAGTGCTGAGATGTTCTCAATGCCACTGCATGCAGAAGACTTCCAACACACTGGTCTGTGATCTGCATGAATTCAGCAGTATCCCATGTGTTTTGTGAGTCTGAAGAGGACTTTATAGATTGGTATTAGACATATGGGCTAATATCAGACTTGTGGACTTGATTTGGATTAGGTTGGAATGAATTCTTAATGTGCAATTACAATCTATGTATAAATCTCTCATACACATCTCAGTATGCAAGAATTTCTTTCCCTAGTCAACACAGACTAACACAACCAGAAATCCAATCAACTACATGTAAGGGAAGAGATGGTGGATTAACTAGTTATCAGCATCTTAATCCAAGTCAGGGGCGGACTCTATTAAAAAAATATAGCTATTTGTGTTATACAGGGTTCTCTAGAGAAAGAAAACCAGGACACTAATAATTCTCTTTATATATTTATATAGATAGAAGGATATATAAGATAAAAAGCTGTTAACTAATCTATAAAGCAATACAAATGGCTTGGTGCAACTCACTTGAGTGAGACAGCTAGTATACTGGTAGTCCTTGGAGTCTTGAGGGCCACCAAGTAGTCCTCTGTAGAGCAATTCCGGTACCCCGCCACAAACAGCAAGCAGCAAAGCAGATCACCAACAGTCAGCCAGATGACAGAGTCCAACATTCCCCAGTTCAAGAGAATTCTTGAAAAATTTGCTCTAACATCATTGTTAGAATTCTCTAATATCTCCTTCATTAGCTCTAGGGTTTGTGGGATAAATGTGAATAATTATTAAAGGTATTAGACTTGCTTTATACTGGGAGTTATTTTCATATAATGGTTAGCATTATACTTCAAGATCTTGAAATATGCTCTTTTTGAAAATGAATGTGACACCATTCCTTTTTAATCAGTCCTCCCAGACATAGTAAACCATATACTTGTCTGGCTCAAAACAGCCAATGCCAGCCCTTGTCAGCTCACTACTGATATCTTGAAGGTCTATCTCTAGGGTTTCCATTCATTTTACAAACTTTGCAATTTTCCTGTATTCATAGGTTCTATACTCCAAATTTGGATTCTAACCGATATCTGTTTAGACTCAATTTGAGATATGCCCAATCAGCAAATGAAGTTCCTGAAGGCTTTACTCCTGCAGGGTTCTGTCGATACATGCCACTCTAATGAGGCTCCAGGACAGGGCTGTGTTTCACACTCTTGTATGTACTTTTGCTATGAGCTGCAGCAAACTCAATATTACCTAATAACAAACAGTAGAAAATTCTGAGTATCTTCTGACCAGTGGCTCAACTTCTGAAACTACCTCTGACAATGTCCTGCCTCCATTCGAAAGCTTTTCTGTATGGATCAATGTTTCTATGCATCCATAGGTGTCCAGTGTGAGTCCTCAGAAATGGGGTGTCTGTCCCTTCTTCATAGTCTGTGCTAAGTCTAGAAGCTTTATTGAACCCTACGAACTGGGAGTGCAATTTCATTTGTATTTGAGTCTCCACCATCACCACACAGAAGCCACCTCTGTACAAGCAGAAAGATAAGTCATGGTTTCACCTATAATTACAAGTAATTGCCAACAGCAATCTTTTACAAAATCTACTTTAGACAGAATAATTTTTAAAACTTCTTTAATTTCTTCAACACTGATATTAATGATTAGTGTAATAGCAAAACAGTGTGGAAAGCATTTCTGACATCCTCTGGTTAACTCTGCTAATTATTATTGATAAGATAATATTATATAAAATAGAATCAAAATCTATTCACCCAGGAAAATGAAATACTCATTCATGATCAATAATGTTTAATGTTAGGAATGTAAGAATGATATACTTTCAGGAAAACAAGATCGATATTACAATAAGGATTTTAAAAATGCCGTCTATTACAATAGGCTTAAAATGAACCATTCATAGCAAACATCCATTTCTTTTTTTTTTAAATGGGAAAATAATTAAGCACATGTACAATTCATGACACCTTAATTTTCTTAAAATTATAATATCTCTATAATAAAAGTCAGTTTGCACATAATAAAATGTGATATTTAAAATAAAGTTAAGAAAATGCAAAAATGATTATTACTGATAATTTTTAATATTATTAGGAAAAATTTTCAGATTTATAGAAAATTGATTAAGAGGAAAATGAATAAAGCAGAGATACAGAGACAAAGAGAGGGAATATATTTCTCTTTATTAATTTTAATTGCTAGAAAATTTACATGGATCAATTGACAAAACGAGAGAGTCAAATGAAAATTTCCATTTAAAGAGATTGGTTGAAGAGATTGGTTAAATACAAAAATATAATTAAATTAAAACATATGTCAATATAAAAATATTTTTCTGAATTAACATTATTTAGCTCAATCCAAAAAATAAAGACAACACAAATGACTATCTGAAATCAGTTTTGATTAATGCTGCTATTTTGTTTAGATGCCAACAGTTGGCTCAGCCTCCTGAGGACCCTGCATAAAACAGAAGAACAGACAGCCATGTCCGGAAGCATTGTGACAACCACTTTTCTTCTTTTTTTTTTTATGTGCCAACCATTCTTATGAGTCTTTTGTGGCAGCCATCATGTCAACTAGATTGTTGAGAGCCTTCCTCTCCCCCAACACACACACATAATTCAAATATATCGGTAAATTTTTGGATTCTCTTATTCAATGTCCAACTTTCAATTGCATATAAGGCAAGAGATAATACCATGAGGGGTGGAGTGAAAAGTACCTTAGTCCTCAGAATAACATCATTGCATTTCAACACTTAAAATATGTCTTATTGAGAAGATTCACCCAGAGAAATGTGCAGGGGGGAGGGGGAGAAGGGGAATACTGGGAGAATTATAGACAGAGATAAGAGTAACCAAACCTGTCTTGAGAGAAGTATAATCAGAATGATCCTTAAAGTCAAGAAAAGCAACTTTACTTTATGTATTATGAACGTGTTAGGAAGAAAGACCATCCCTGGAGAAGGTAATGATAAACTGATGCAATTATGAACATCAATTGCAAACACAAGCAACATGACTACCCTAACATCTCCTTTCTTACGGGCCAGATACAGTGATTCCAAGATAGTAAGCTTTAACAGTATCAAAAAGCCTCATATTTCTACCAAGGAGCAACTTGTGGATTGCAGTTACCTGTTTACCTGACAGTGTCACCATAGCTATGATCTTTCAAAAGTATTAAAATAATATCCACTTGAGGATTAGCATCAATCATTTTCTTAAATATTAATGAACGAATATATTGGGACTCTTGTATTATCTTAATATGAAAAATACTTATAACATATAATAACTAATATGTGAAATTAAATATTAAATTTTATTCACATTAAGCCCCAAATTTTATCTTGAAATGTATTTTATTTGATACTCTCAATTATAATTGATATCAAATGTTTACTGTTGAATACATGAGAATTCATGAGGAAACCATTTATTTTAAAATAAAAGCAGTGACAAAAGATCTAAAAACAGAGTTTAATTTTGTTTTCAAAGCAAACAAGCTTAAATTTGATAATTAGAAAAAAAACTGGCGTTGGAACAATGATTTTTCTATTTAAATGGAAAATAAATTATTATGGAATATGAACCCTTTGTGTATTTCCCCACACCAAATACAGCATTAAGGGAAAATGTATTTTATAATCAAAAGAAATAATTGATGATATTTTGAGCGATGAAAAGTTGATTTTTTTTTATGTTTTAGCTAGTATCCTGAGATATTCAAATTTCTGTAAGCACAAATATCATGCTGATAGGGGATATAAAGGAAAGGTGAGTCTAAAAGGAGTTAACAGTCAATGACCAAAAACTGAATTCAGACATTTTATTACCAGAGTGCTTCTTAATGGTTTGTGTGTATATAAACAGCAAAGCCTTAGACCTGGAATAAGGCAACA
>PVJH01013509.1:0-60161 GCA_004026705.1 Nesogale talazaci | reverse complement strand
CAAGTGAGCCAACCCATGGAGTAAGAATTGAGAGCTCTTTGGTGGGAGGCTTCCTAATGGAGTGGGTACTTATGTACAGAACTAAAGAGGTTTAGCACTTCTCTTGAACAGGCAGAGGCTAACTCCAAGTGGGGCTGGAGGCTAATGACCAAAGGCCAAAAGATGAGCTTGTTCTAAAGAGGCTGTGAGGAGGCCTATGCGACACTGAAGAGGGGCTTTTTTTCTATGTCTCCTAAGTGACAGCCTGTGGGTCCTAATCCTGTATTGTGACTTACTATTTCCCTTAGACACCCTTCTATTGTGAATGTTGTCTATGCGTTCTCTGTGGCCACTGTAAAGAATGATCCAATCCAGCAAAGGAATAGAGAGTGCTGTGAGGGAGGTATTGCTAGTGTCTGACTTGGTTAAAAAAAAAAAAAAAAGGTTGACGTCATAAGAATCAGTCTTGAACTGATGAGTGTTTTGCTTCTTCTGTCATGTGAAGTAAAAGGGAGTCATACACCCCCCACACCACTGTCTTTATAAAAACATACATATGTTTTCACCCAGACTTTGTTGGTAGGATGCCATATATTGACCAAGATAAACATAGATGAAAAATCATAGAAGCTAACTTTATGTGAGCATAACCTTAGAAAAGGAAGTGCTGGTGTGAATGCAAACATAGGTGTGTCCCTAGATTGGTTTTCTGCAGAGACAGAGGAAGCACGAGAGTGAGGGCACAGCTTTGGGAGAGCTGGTTCTTAGATGGAATTTAGGTTTTGTTCCTCATGACCATGTGTCTAGAACAGGCATATACATAATATCACAAGAATTCACTGCCATCAAATGATTCCAACTCACAGTGAGTCTACCTGAGTAGAACAGAACTGCCCCTGTGGGTCTCAAAATTACAGCTCTTTACAGGAGCAGAATGCCTCATCTTTTTCCTGGGAAGTGGCTGGTGGGTTCAAATGGTTGACCTTACAGCCAGCAGATGTACGTGTACATCACTGTCACCGGGTCTTCTCATCCATGCCTTTTTTTGGCATCACTGCCCTCTGGTGGAAGTAGGAGGCCCAGCCTTGCTCCTGGAGAACTGCTGCTGGATTTGAACTGCCAGCCCAGTGGGCCGCAGTCCCGCGCACAACCACTACACCACGGGGGGTCAGCCCTCATCCATGCCTTTTCAGAAACAAGTTGCACCCACAAAGTGAATGTTTTTGAAAGAGTTTAAGGAAAGAACAATTTGCAAATGGGTGTAGAGGTTAAAAGATATGCTAAGGAATGGTTCAATGACTCTGAACTAATAAATGAAGTGAGAGCTCATGAGAGAAGGATACCATTTCTGAAATGCACAATGTGAGTTGGGTGGAGAGGACTACTTGCCAGGAGCAGTCCATGGAGCACACAAGGTAACCCAGAAAGGCGGTGCAGCAGTTACATGATCTGTCAACTTGCGAAGGGTGGAGGGTGGCTAGTCTTTCAACCAGGTTACCCCTCATTTGGGAGGTGCAAACCATGATCAATCATTCACTGGAGGTCAGATACAGCCTCACTCCAAATGAGACATTCCTGCAGACGAGTCACAGGGAGCTACGCTGATAGTGCAAGAGCCCTGCAGCTGGAGGAGCCACGTGGAGAGCCATGCCAGGGCTGAACTGCTTCCACTACTAGGATCCACTAGACGCTCTACCCACACTGGCTTCCGATCTTCCTGAATTTGGCATCACTGCATGGCTGTGTGAGTTTAAAGAAGAATTTATGGACTAGTAGCGACATATGGGGTAATATTAGATTTGTGGACTTGATCTGGTCTGAATTGGGATGGTATCCTAAACGACAACTGCTCTTTGATATAGAGTTCCCTCTTACACACATATGAGTCTATGAATTTGTTTCTCTAGTCAGCCCAGAGTAACACAGGGGGAAAAAAAAGCAAATAAAACAAACCAAAAAAAAACCAATCCCAGTCTTCACCCTCCCTCTTATCTCTTCAGATATCACCCACTAGTTGAACCCAACTAGAAGCCAGAAACAAGAGAGTTGCAGATCAGTGCCTTGGTACACATATCATAAAAGGTAAAGTGTGAATTGTGGTGGGGAGGGCAAATAGAAGCTATCCTTTAATGTATCTCATCTATTTTTTTGTGAGAATTAAATTATTAAATACGTATACATACATTGCTTAGACTTATGATTACAAAAACAAAAACTCTTTGTCATGAGGTCAATTCAAACCCACAGCAAACTCTTCTGTATGACAGAAGAGAACATCTCTATCTGGTTTCCAAGATTGTGCATTCTTCTAGAAGCTGAGTGCCACTGCTTTTTCCTGGTGGATAGTTGGTTGGCTTGGAGCATGCACTTTCAGTTTGAAGCCAAGTCTTTGACTACTGCATGATCAGCACTCTTTACTACTGAGTGGTTCATTACAATTGCTTAAGAAATGTGTTATTATCAATATTTAAAGAGCAAAAGATTGAGTTCTGGACTCAGATGTCCTGGATTTTAATTCTGGCTCCACATTCCATACAAAATCATGTCACTCTTTGAAACCTCAGTTTTCTCACCTTTAGAACGTTGATTACGATCTACTTCATAGGAACCTTAGCGTTTCTATGCAATGAAAGGATTGTGATGGTCATTACAGTAACCACTCAATAGATGACAGAAATGATTTATTGTTAAAAGGAATAGTCCACACCTGCTGCTACTAGTTAAAGATTTTGTTCTTAGCCAATCCAGGATCTCTGCTGCATCTACCAGGAAATTCCCCTGACTTGGAAGGAGACAGAGTAGGTAGAAGCGGGAACCTTTATCTACCTAGAGATTAACAAGCTTTCTTAGTTCAAATATCTTTCTAACTCTGGACCATTGATTTATGAGAAACGTTAAGTCCTTGGAAATTTAGTTTTTATCTAAAACTCAGAAGTCTGGGACTATAGAGCCAAACTTCATTGACATAGTGTCTGTGCCAACTCATAGACACGCACCTGTGAGTTTCCAGGCTGTAACTGTTTACAGGAGTAGAAAACCCAGTCTTTCCTAGAGCTGTTGGTGGTCTTGAACTTTTGACCTGCGGATCACAGCACAACACATAACCAGTACACCACCAGGGGTCAGGGGCAAAGCAGATGTGAACATAGAGCCAAGTTTCTTGATCTCTAACAAGATAGGATTAAGATATTTAGAATCCTTTACATATATGGTTATTCATGGCTATTTGTTAGGCGAGTAATGGCCTCTGCAAATAATCCTCTGGGGAGGAGAAGTATAAGATGTCATCTGGTCTGTTCTCTGCATCCTGTTTCCTCTCTGGCTATGACAGTCCCTCATGGACAAGGAGGAGTCAGGGGCAAAGCTGCCCCTACATGCAAGATGGAACAGGTCTTAGCAGACCAGGACTGTGACCTAAATGCCATCTCACTCACTCCTCACAGTGATGTTAATGTCCTTCATGCTGCAGCATCTGGCTCTTCAACTCAAATATTTTGTGGGTTCTCTGAAACGAGAGTGACTACCTGAACCACATTCTTCAAATTTTATTACCCTAAGGACTGAGCAATTTTAATGTCCTCTTAGAGGTGTATCAAGCCCAGTGTACCCCAAAGGGCACACTGCTCTGGTTTGATTATCAAGTAGCAGAGAGGTGTCACCAGAACCAGTGCAATTATCATTGGCAGACCACAGGCTCTGGGTATCAATTCGCTCAAGGTGAGTGACTTAAAAGGAAAAGATTCCTGCCTTCCTGGACTTGGGGAAATTTTGGTTCTGTTTCAGAGTTCTTAGTTATTAGAGATATCTGCAATGAAATGGTAAGCTTCTTATTCTTGAGAGTTTTCAAGTAGAGACTGACAAACCATGTGGCCATGAAGATTGTGGACAAGTTAGGACTTGTTCTATCATGTCAAGGACCATTATTCTGTGACCGATATTCATATGGAGTAAGGCCTGTCTCAACTTGGAAAAGTGCTTCATCTTCTTTCTTACACTAAAACATATTTTTATAAAGAAGAGCCAATACTGTTGAGAAGACAGAATCTTGGATTTGGAGTCAGGACATTGACCAGGATTTACTAACCAGCTCAGAGGCTTTAACACAGCCATTTTTCTTTTGCATCTAGTATATGAAAATATGGGACTGGAATATCTCTAAATTTTCTTGTGTCACTCTCATGGTTGGAAGTACTTGCAATTGTTTAGGAAATCAGGTTCAAACATCTGTAGGCAGATGAACACATGGCAGATCCTCAGAAAACGACATAAGACTCTGTGGAATGTTTCATGGCTAGCACTGTCATTTTTCACTTATGTGCCTGCTTAAGAAAAGTGGGGCATGAAGTAGGAGAACAGATCTTAACACCTCTTTCATGAATACTGCTCAATATGATCCTGAAGATCTTGAATTTCCTCAGCAAGTATGGCACTGATGTTTGCTGCTTATACACGAAGCTAGAGCCACACACCAGAGCAAAGGATCTTGCAAATCCTCAAGGGTCTTGGCTTTTGCAGGCTAGAAAGATACCAGTCATACTACTCTACCCCAGTGGACTTCTTGGGGCCTATCAGTCTCAGGACTGATAATTTATGAAGAATCATGAACAATAACTACATATTCCTTTATGCTCATCTACTCTGCTTGGTTTTATTTCCTCCCAGATCTTTGAATCAGTATTTGCATTCTTGCATTTCTTATATTCTCCTGGTTTTGGTGAGTGGCATGTGTCTGCATTATAGGGTTTGTGTGTGTAGGAGAAGGGAAGAGGGAGGAGGGTAGAGAGAGAGATAGATGATAGATAGATAACATTAGAACTGAGTTACTTTTCTCAGTGCTTCTGCTCAGTAGAGAGGTGGGGCATTAAGCTGTATGTATATGAAGTTTCCATATAAGTAATTTTGAGCTCATGTCTCAGGGTTGCCTTGGACACAAATTTGATATATGCACAACCACATTATGGTTGCCCAGGGAAGTGTCCTTACATCTCCACCAACAGGCAAACAGACTGAGTATAAATCAAGGTTAAACTTAGTCATTACCTCTCTGAGCAATTATACCTGGCTGCATCCCAATGCCTTCTAAGGATTGCAGTCATCTGTTTTTGTCTCAAATGGACCATTTGGCACTTGAGGTCATCCTGGAACCCCATCAGGATCATGTGAAGGAAGGACCTGAAATGATGTGTTTTGTGGTGTGTTCTGAGTCCCTCAAAGTCCAGGCCACTGTGCTTAGTCATGTTTAGGATAGAGAGAGTGCCACACTGATGCCTCAGAGTGCAGACATCATCACTCAGAGCTCCCAAAATACATTTTATAACTTGTATTTTCTGATTTAACTTCTAAGGTTAATCCATTCTTTTAATCAGCCTATGGCCAAATATTCCAAACTGACTGAGCATGACTACCTCAAACCTATGTCCTCTAAGATACCTTCTCAAACTTGATTTAGTGAAGCCTTATAAGGAACATGGGCGGGGGTGGGGTGGTGGTGGAGAGGCAAACAGCTCACTGGGTGAAGGCTGACAGTCTGTTTCCAGTGTTCAGCAGATAAGACACTTTTCTCCTGGCTCCCAGTCAACAGTCCAGTAGAGCAGACCCCACTCACTGCTATCTGACCTGACTTAGCTCTCCAAAATAATGGGAGAATCATTTTGGAGAAGATCGGGAGCAGCACATCACCCTCCAGAATCACCTTCTCAGATGCATTAGCCACTGAAATTCTGAATCCGCTACAAAAAATATCCTCTAGAGTATTCCTATGATCTGGAAACAAGAAAATACGAATATAAGTCAATGTGAGATGAACAACTTAAGAGAATGGGTGGTCAATAAAACTCAGGACTCTCCATCCTCTGAAAGCCTTCAAAATTGCCTACCAATTCAAAGAAATCACTAATTGTTAGGATAGGTAACAAGATTGGAACTGTCTGATGTACAAGATGTTGTGCCTATGTCTTTTTCCTTTCTTGAAAAAGGAATCATTATAAAAACTCTCTGTGATGGGAACTATTTAAAGAGTGGTGAGGATCAAATGAACGCATGCACGTAAAAGTGCTTAGAACTTACGCAGAGTTAAAAGGATGCACTGATTTAATCTATGCTATTATTTTATTAAATGATCCCGAAACTCCTTTTAGCCTAAGACTGACGTAGTGAAATAATAGATTCTTAAAAGATATGTGATACAGCCCTATCACATACCATAATACATCACCCAGAGAAGTGACATCATTCTTTCAATAGAGGGATAAAATGTTGTACAACCTGCTCAGGGAACCGCAGTTATGTAGAACCTTTCTTTAATAACCACATGGGACTCAGGGCCAATAGGTTGGGCATAGTCCAAGGCAGACGTGTTGTCATTCTCCATGCCAGTTACAAGAAGCCACGTTCTTCACGGTTCTTTTAACTTTTGATTCATTTTAAATTGGGTTAAGTACATATATATGTAGCCGGTGGTTTGTATTTTCAACATTTCTCATGAGTAAAACTCAGGGACATTATTTATGAGTGCCATACTGTTCAACCATTATTAGCATCCTTTTCTACAGTTTCTCATCATGCTTAACAGCAACGTGGTGTCCCCCAAATAAAGTCCTCTCCTTTTCTCCTCCTTCCTATCCATGTCTGGTAACCACTAATAAACTTGGGTCTCTACCTGCTTGCCTGTCCTAGTTATTTTATATAAATGTAATCATGCCGTATGTGTCCTTTTCTGACAATCATGCAAGATGTGTCCTTTTCTGGATGACATTGTGCTTAGCATTATGTCGTCAAGGTTATTTCATATTGTGCAATATATCAGAACTTCATTTTTCTTTATGGCTGATCTGTTGATCTGGGCTGTTTTCACCTTTTGGCTACGGTGAATAGAGTTGGGATTTGTGAATCGCACTGGTGTACAAGGATCAGTTTGTGTTGCTGCTTTCATTTCTTTTAGACATAGCTTAGGAGTGAAAATGTTGGACTGTAGCAATTCCATGTTTGACTTCTTGAAGAAGAGCCAAACTGTCTTCCACAATGGCTACATGAATTTACAACTACTCCAACAATAAACGAGGACCCCAGTTTCTCCACATTCTTGCCAATGCCCGGTGTTTTCTGTTTTGTTTCAATTTTGAGCAGGTCATTAGTTGTTCAATGCTATTGAACTGGTTCCAATTCATAGCAACCCTATTTACAACAGAATGAAACTTATCTAGTTCTGTGCCCAGTCACGGTCGAGCCCATTGTTGCAGTCACTCTATCAATCCCTCTCCTTGACAACCTTCCTCTCTTATTTTGCTGACCCTCTACTTTGCCAAACACAATGTCCTTTTTGCAGGAACTAGTCTCCTCTGACAACATGTCCAAAGTATGTGAAATGAAGTCACACTGCATTCACGTCGAAGGAGCATGCTGGTTGTACTTTTTTCAAAATAGCCTTCTTTGTTCCACTGATAGTCCATGATACGTTCAATACTGTTCATCAACATCATAATGCAAAATGCATCGATTCTTCTCTGGGCTTTCTTATCTGTTGTCCAATTTTCACATACACATGAGATCATTGAAAAGACCTTGGCTTGGGTCAGGCACACCTTCATCCTCAAAGTGACTTTCTTCTTCAAAACTTTAAAGAGATTTGCCCAAGGTGATACATTGTCTGATTCATTGACTGCTGCTTCCATGAGCCTTGATTGTGGATCCAAGCAAAATGAAATATGTGATAATTTTAATTTTTCTCCCAATATCATGATGCTGCCTCTTGCTCAGGTGTGGGGATTGGGTTTTCTTTGCATTATAATCCAAACTGAAGGGTGCAGTCCTTGATTTCCATTGGCAAGTGCTTCAAGTTCTTCTGGCCTTTTACAACCTAGGTTGTCATTGACATATCACAGGTTGTTAATAAAGTTTTCTCCTTCCTGATGCCACATCCTTCTTCATATAATTCAGTATTTGATGATTTGTTTAGCACATGGATTGGATAAGCATTGCTTTGCCTTATACATCTTGGTTAGTGGCTCTGGGAAGGGGTGTAGACTTTTCAAATTTGATCTCTGTTGGCCTCTGTTTTCACATCACTTAAGTGGAGTAATATTTCACCTTTGTACTATTGCATTAAATGAGCTGATCCATATGGAATAATATGTTAAAGTGTTGCCACACAGGAAGTCACAAAAATAATAATTAACACCCACTGTTTTCAGTCTGGTTGGGAAACAAAGACTTAGACTGGTGTGGCTTAATGCAAGTGACATGTTCTATGAAATGACATCTGGGTTATTAGAGTATAAATATCTTTAGGGCAAGTGTCTTCTCTATTCTTACTCATATAATGCCACCCACCTTGCCATTTAGTTACTCATTCTTTACTAGCAATTTGTTTTTCTGGAGTGTGGACACTGTTCGCAATCTTATCAGACACATTAAGCTAGAGTTGCTGGAACTAAAAATGAAGGACATTGGATCCTCTCCCTGTGAACTCCTAAGTAAACCTCTTTGGGGATGATACAGCTGAGACACTGGTATCAGACAAACCCTTGTGTTTGTGGGCAAATTTCTCAACCTCGTGTGTTTCAACTTCTAGGTTTGGGTATGTTAATAAATGTAAAGCCTTTGACCGATGTGTAATAGAGGCTTGGCATTATTTTGCCCAAATATTTTTCTTATCCCAATGTACTTTTATATTCATGAGGGGGCTTGGGTGGTGCAAGTAGTTACATGCTTGGCTACTCTGGGGAAGATGGAAACTCATTTCAGAGATAAAGTCTGGTGACCAGCTTCTGAAAAAGTCAGGACCTTGAAAAACCTCCGGAGCATAGTTCTGCTCTGACACACATGTTTTCTCATGACTTGCCATTGACCCCTTATTAACTTTTAAAGAAAATATATGATCTTATTTTGGGCCTTTCTGAGTGACATCATTAGAATAGGAACTAGAGACAGAGATTCCCAGATGAATAAGTGTCTTGGTCCCATTATCTCCATCTTTGAGTTCAAGTTCTATTTCTGTCACCAACACAGCCAGCTGTTGCAGCTGTTGTCCTGTGTCTGATGATCGACTAATCTTTTGGGGGCAGTGGGGGGTGTAGTTTAAAGATGACCGTGCTATCACACGTGTTCCAGAAATGGGAAATTAAGTCTGTGCATATTTGGCAGTGAAGAGCATGAAGTAAAGAGTTGAAGGGCTGAAGCTCTTATTCCATGACATCTTTCAGTCCTTGTTGAAGATTGACCAACATGTTCTGCAAAGCCGATCATCTCTAGCACTAAGCAAATTCCTGCCTCTTTCTCTTCGGTTAACTGCCTTGCACTGAGTCTAAGGGGAAGAGGGAGGCAACCACAGGATCTAAGGAAGCGATGGGAAAGTGTAAATAGCTTGGATAGACTTGGTAACTGCTGTTGCCTGAGATATTGTTGGCTACATCTGTTCCCCTTAAGATCCTGGCTTAGATACTGTGCTAGTCTGGGTAGACTAGAGAAACAAATTCAGACTCTCATATGGGTATAGGAAAGAGTTTTTTTTTTTAAATACAAGAGCATCTGAATATTAAGAAAACACACGAGTCCAAATCAAGTCTGTTAAGTCCATTGTTAGCCCATATGTCCAATGCCTATCTATAAAGTCCTCTTCACACTCATGAAACATATGCAATGGCACCAAATGCAGAAAAATCACAGGGCAGTGGGTGCAAAGTCTTGTGGATCCACTGGTTGTAGAAGCATCTCAGCACTGGCAAGGATCTCTACGTGGCTCCTTCAGTTCCCAGAGCAAAGGGTTTTTCAATATAGTGCCACATATCTTGTCAGTAGAGTATCTCTCAGGGAGTGAGCATAGAGAGAGGAAGTCTTTCCTGCCTCCAAGGAGGAAAATCAGGAATTCCCAGAATCCTTAAGAGGCCCACTCAGAGGCCTCATTGGCTATGACCTGATTGACAGACTAGACTCCAATCCTTCAATCTGAATCCTCTCAAGTTCCAGATGATGTAATTACCACAGCTGCTCACAGCTGGCTGTGTCCTGCGACACCTGTCCATCTCATAAGCTAACTTTCCTCCTTTCAATCCGAGGAGGTACTGGTGATTGGAAGTATGATCCATCATGCTCTTGTGCTGTGAGGATTTGGAGTTCCAGAAATTTGGGTCTCAGAAATGTATTATTTGGACAGTATAGGCAGGGCATACACAATACTGAAGAGCAACCTCAAAAGAAACACCTGCAACATCCTTGCCTGCTGACGTGATTAAGCCCTCTCAGCTACCACTTTCTCAGAAAAGGTTGCCCTCTTCTCCTCCGCATGCTCCATGCTACTCAGGAGATTTGGCTACAAGAGGCCCAAGATAGCCTTGGTGTTGACAGTACCACAAGGAGTCAGGGTAGGAAGGTCAACGGTATTCATCTGAGAGTCTAGCATCTTCCTTGCAGAGGGGGCCTCAGCTCAAAGGTGCTGGTGCTGGTGCCCATTCTTTGCATTCACATGCTATACACTGACCATTCCCAGTTACCTGAAAGCTGGTGTTTTTCACTTTGCTCACTCAGTGGTGGGGTTGTCCTTTGATTGTTTCACTCAAGCGGTGTAATCTTAGTGACCCTTT
The DNA here is from genome assembly GCA_004026705.1 of Nesogale talazaci. Lineage (NCBI taxonomy): Eukaryota > Metazoa > Chordata > Mammalia > Afrosoricida > Tenrecidae > Nesogale > Nesogale talazaci. The sequence goes on along the minus strand of PVJH01013509.1, from coordinate 49,605 downwards.
TCTCGCAGCAACGTTTCTACTCCTTGGAGGTGGTCTCCATAACTTGGGATTGCTCCAGAGATACCCTGCCTGTCTGGTGGCTCTTCTCTCCTCAAGGGGAGAAAGAGGAGGCTTCCTAGGCCCTTAAAGAGTTCCACTTTGGAAACCCACACAGGCATTTCGGCCCTGTCTTAGATGGTCGATAAGAATCAGAATGGACCCCAAAGCAGTGAGGTCTCACCCTCAAAGACCTTTCATTCCTAAGGGAAAGGAGGTCAAGGTTCTGAAAAACTTGGATACTTTGGTACTTAATGATTCTGAGAGTCTCTTCCAGAAATCTCTATCGTAAGAAATTCTTGTCTTAAGAAGTTATCCTTCGTACATTAGAGAAAGTTCTGAAGGAAAGGAAATAAAGCAGGACTCATCTTCCTAACTTTAATATGAAAGAGTGTCGGCTTTTAGAGATGATGAATTTTGCCAAGGAAGTGAGCAGCCTGTGGGTACTGGGTTGGCCGAGAGGGGAGTGGTAGGAGGGGTGAGAGGGTTAAGACACAGGGCTCACTTTCAGAACACAGAGTGTCAAAGCCTTGAGACAATGTGGAAGCACAGACTTGTTCTTCCAGAGCTGTGAGGAAACTCTGCCCTGATGGTGAGGCTCCGGGAGTGCTGAGAGCACCATGGGTGCTCTCTTGACTGTCACAAACCTTGTGAAAGGGAAAACATCAGCTCTTAGACATACGTATGTCTAAGAAAATGGATCTATGTCAAAGGTTTCAGATTGCTTATTAATTAATGAGGGAGCAATGAAAACGCCACTCATCACTTGAGGGAGAATTCTAAAGACTACACACACATATACAAGCCATTTCAATCCCAAACCCACTACCATCAAATCGATGCCAACCTATAGTGACCCCATATAGGGTTTCTGAGTCTCATCTTTCTCTTGATGAGTGGCTGGTGGGTTTGAAATAGCAACCTTGTGGTTAATAGCCTGACACCTAACCCATTGCACCACCAGGACTCCTCAGACAGGCCATGAACCATGCTGAAAGAATGAATGGATGTTGACATTTCCAGAGCGTATTCCTAAAATTTGAGCAAATCCTATCATGAATCCTATCCTTTGTCATTGACATCTCCAGTACTATCTCCCTCATTACAACTTCTTGCTTTAGAAAGGGAACACAAAGGCTTGATTCCACCATAGTTTTATACAGTATATTGGCAGAAGGAAAGATTTCCTGTGTTCGTACACAGGTCACCATGTTGGCTTCAGGGAAGGTACTTCGTAGGGGATCAAAGTGGTGCAGGGATCAGCAATGGGAGAATAGGTAGGCTCTAAACCTTTTCTTTCTCTGCATTGATTAGTGGTGTGTTCTAAGACAAGCCATATTTCAGTCTCCTCTTCCCCCAAACAAGCATGAGACTTGATTTGATTTTTTTTCCCCAAAAGATTTTGCCAGGAAACCAGAGAAATTGTTGTCCAGTGCATTTAATGACCACCTGGGCCAGGACCCCTGCCTACTGAAGCAGTTTCCTTAAGATGCTGGCTAACACATGAGAAATATCATGAAGGAAGAAATCAAGAGCTTCCATGGCCCTGCCAATCTGATTGGTGGAAGCTCCACAGCTCACAAATACCCCTGTCCTTTTTCCTGGCAGGTCTCCTTATGCTGTTTGTTTGCAGTGACATGACAGGCTGGCACCTGGAGCCAGGGCAGGGTGGAGAAGGCTTTGGAATCTACACAACTCATTGCCCTCTTCTACCCCCACAAAGCTTTGTCCTCCAGCTCTGTCTCTGGGGCCCTCAGATCAGATTGCTTGCTTCCAGGTGCCAGAATGACACTTCTCTGTTTGTTCTCCCACCCAGCGTGCCCCTGATTTGTCCTTCCTCCTGGTGGGGGTGGCAAGTGACAGGCTGTTTTGAAAGGAATCCTTTCTCCCTGCCCCCTCCCTTTTTTCTTCTACCATCTCAAACCACAAGAAGGTTGTTGGCTTCTTTCCATCCCAGGTTTTGTGCTAGAGATTTGGGGCTGCTCTTAGTCACAGGAAGGAGGTCAGCCTTGAGGTGGGGGTGCAGTCTTTTAAAGACTAATTGGTTTTGAGGGCGCGTGAGAGGAAATGCACAGAACTGCTCTCGCTGGTTGTGGGAATGCTCTTCTGAATTCTAGTCCATGCAGCATGTGGTCTCATCAAGATGTTCATCCAAGTCTATGGGGCTTGTCACGAGCTTATTTTTCACCTGCCTTAAGCCTAAGAGTCTATCTTTCTGGCCTTCTTCAGGCTGGAAGATCCTGAAAGGTGGTAGATGGCTTACACCAGTAAGAAACTTTGATATTACTAGTTAATACCAGCTCCCATGGAGAAGGCCCAAAGTACACAATAATGAAGAGGCTCATGAAGAGATGGCACCAATGCTTAGGCTCCCTGCTGTTTGGGTTACCCAATTTAGTAAATAAAAATACAGGGCACTTAGCTAAATTTAATATTTGGAGGGAATAAGTATGATCCACCAGGCTTTCCATTTTTTATCCAGCAATTCCATCTGCTACTCTCTTTCTTCCCCTGTTGGGAGGCTCTGGATGGAATAGTCAGAATGATGGTGGGCAGCCCTCAACTCACAGTTCCGAGTTAGGACTTGTGGAAGAAAGACTTTCAGCCAGCACTCAATGATCCCATCTCCTTGATCCCACTGGGATCATGTGTCCATTTGTGCACCAAATACTCCGTCCAGGCCACCTTCAAATATCTATCTATCCTATGACTTGAATATAAACGTAGCTACATGGGAACCATCGGACATCAAATATCTTTTGTCTTCTATCTCTAACCAATACTTTTTTTCTTAAGAAAAATTGAGTTGAAAGAGAATTAGATTTGCTGAATGAAAACAGGGCAGAGGTGTTTCCCCCAAAGAGAGTCAGAGGGGTATTACTGGGGGAGAGGGGGGATTGGTGGATGCTAGCCTTAATGGATTTTATGGTCAATAGGGCAGGATCCCTGTGACGCCCTCATAATCACACATACCTACAGAAGCTTATGTAGACTGTGACTTTTCTCATGGAGTATCCTTTTGGGAAAGGTAAATATACTACATTAACTTCAATAGCAGTACAAAAACAATTGTTGAGAAGCTTCTCTTTGTGGCCTGCCACATCCAGTAGAAATCTTTCTCCAAAGTTGGGGAAAAACTTACACAGTCGTCACAAACTTACTTTCTCTTGAGAGAGCTATCTCACACGATACTGTGTGATAGAGTTTTATTATCCTTTGCTTTTACTTATACATAATTAGGACTATATAAAATAAGACTAAATTAATTCCAGATTAGGCTTGTTGGAGGCAAGGTATTTAAACAAGGCCCTAAAAAGTACCATGTATACTTGAGTGTAAGCCAACTCAAATGTCAGCCAATATGCCTAATTTTACTATAAAAACTTCATTAAAATGTGCTGAAAAACTCAGCTATACTCAAGTACACTGAGTAGATAACATTTGGACAGGTAAGCATGGAAGGGAGGATGTGAAAAATTACAAACACAGGAACAAGCAATCAGATTCCTCCTCTGTTGACGTCAGAGAGTTGCTGTGCTCCATGGAGATGCGTCCTGAGGTAAGCCTATAACGTTATCACCTTAGGCAGAGAGTCATTAGACAATGCTGGGTGTCTTCTGCTCACAGTAGCCCGATTGAACCTCTCTGACATGAAAAACTGTTTCGATTGCTTGAGGTAGGGTGATTTGTTTCAAGTTTGTGTCTTGAAGGGTCAGACTTTATGTTTCAGAGGAATCTCCTCTGTGTAATGGATTCCTTAATGTAATGAGTTAGATTTTAGTCTTTTAGTGATGGAAGCAGAGTAGAAGGAAGAAAAACTAAAGAAGAAGAAGAAGAAGAAGAAGAAGAAAAACTACCTAAAATAAAACTACCATTGTAGGGGCAGGTGATGGTTTTTCATTGATTATTAGAAATAAAATAAAACTAGACAAGAAAAAAATATATAATAATTGATCCAAATGGTAGTTGCATCATATCCCTGTCTCCCAGGAGAATCCTCTGGTTGAAAACTTGGGTTGTTTGCTCTACCAGGGAGGAGAGTAACAGATTTTCACTCCATTTTTAGATTCAGCTATCATTAAATTAGTTTTTATGGGCAAGCACAAGTTCTCCCTCAACCTAATTTGGTCACACTGAGTGTTTATTTGTGCCAGTGCCTTTGCAAATCCTGCCAGGATCCTACCTGTTATCTTGGGATCTTCTCTCAGCAAGTTTGTTCTTTCTATCTCTCAGATGCTGGAAGCCAATTATAAGAATTCAACCTAAAATGTATTTTTTTGGTTGTTTTCATTCTCCTTGGCTCTCCTAAAAGGCACCATTTCTTGATATTAAAAAGAAGGTTCTATCCCCCAAATATAAAGAATCCTAAAGGCACAATCAGTAAGCGCTTGACTGCTAACCTGAAGATCAATTGTTTGAACCTCCCACCCAACCTCTAAGAGAGCAGATGTGGCAATTTGTCCCTAAAAAGATTGGAGCCTAGGACTGCAATGGGTAGGCCTGTGCTATTTTCCAGGATCACCTTGAGTCTGAATTAACCCACAACAGTGACACCAAATATATTTCCCCCTCTATCTCTAACCAATACTTTTGTTCTTCTAAAGAAAAATTGAGTTGAAAGTGAATTAGATTTGCTGAAGGTCAAATTAATTTCTATAGATATGTGTTCAGAGCTTCAATTCACTTTAAGTAGAACACTACCATTATTCAAAACACATACATGTTCAGAGCCTCAAATCACTTTATTTAAGTGAAACACCACCATTATTTCTGTGCTAATCACAAATAACTATCACTTCACTCATACCATGAAATTGTATCTCAGGCATGCTTCAGGTTAGCAAAATGCTTCCACTACCTTCAATTCCATCTGATCGTATCACAGTGTCTTGATCATTCTCTTCCCTATTCTTTCTCACTGACCTAAACACTATCCACAAGAAATTTATTCAAGGTGCCAGTGAGGAGGGATCATGCACTTAGCTTTACAGGAGTCACTTCCTCTTGATTTTCTTGGAAAGAGCTTCAACTCATCACCTACCAACCCCTCTTTGACACTCTCAAATGCTTTGAATCTCTTACTTGGGAATCTACTGAATTTGGCTGAAGAATATGGTTAATTATTGTAAAAATCCTGGGCCTACATATCTGGGATGATCCATGAAGACTCTCCAGATATTTGTTTAATGAGTGCAGCAAACCCAAACAGAGAGCTGTGTGGTTACAAGAAGAATTTTAAACAAAGTCCTTGAACACTGTTCAACCCCTGCCTTCTATAAACAGGACCTCTCTGTCATCACGCTGACTGTTCCACAGGGCCAGAGTTATCTGCCTTGAGACACTGAAATAACAGGGTACTGCTTTTCTTCACAGCAAAGAAAAGAGCCAGTAACCTTTGAGAAGGCAGGGTCACATGCAGACCTGTTAATCAAATTGTCCTAAAAGGCGGAAGAAAATCGTCAGTTGTCCATGTTCAGGTGTAAATGCAGGTTGCCAGACTGAGAAATACAAAAGAAAGACTGTTGGGCCTTCAGTGTAGCAGATACCATGTTTGGCATTTTATACCAGCCAGCACCTTTACCGCATATATCTCTTTAGAGATGGGCATTTGGATTCTGCAGTTTATAGAAAAGGAAAATGAAAGAGTGAGAGAGTAACATGCATAAGTAAAATCACCTCTCTAAAGCAGCCAGTGGTAATCTCACACAACCCACAAATATTAGCCACATATGTGATTTAAAATATTCTAGTACCCACAATAAAATGAGTAAAGTAAAAGTTTAGAAATGATAATATTAACACTTTTTATTTGGCTCAACCAATCCAAATATTATACCAGAATCTTGTCATGTAATCAGCACATACCACTCATGTGATATTTACAATTTTTAGACAAAGGTTTTAGATTCCAGTATATATTTTAAGCTTAGAAAGTCCATGACTAGAGTCCCATGGACTGCGTTAGACAGCACCTTCTAGATCCTTTACTGCTCTTTCTGGTGGCAGTCATACTGCCTAAGTTTGTGTGCCTGCTCATTTCCAAATTGTGTTTCAACATTATGTACTTGATGTTCAGCGAAGAGCATGGCTCTACTGTGGGAATTCCATCATTGTTTTATGATTCAAAGTTCAATGGGTTATTGCTATATAGTAGACTCTGTCTCTACAGGAGAAGACTGGTACATCTTTCCCATGAAAGGGCTGATGGCTTCAAATTGTTGACCTTTAAGGTACCATAACCCTTGTGTCACTAAGGCTTCTTCTGCTCCTAATAGCCTCACATGGCAGAGAAGGAAATATTTCATTGTTGTACGTCCAAAATGGCATGTCTCTTTCTTCAAACTAATGAGTGTTTTGTAAATGATTCTATATTTTGTTTTCCATTGACTATCCAGAGACTCCAAGCCAAATTGAACTGAATTATAACTATAGATAGGTTGGTGATTTAATGGAGAATATAATTAGATGTTTTGTGAATTCTCTGGACTTCATGAATATGCATGATCTGCAGTGAAAATCCAGCCCCCCTTACATACACATACCATCTACTTTCTCAGACAAAAGGTCCTCTGTGGAAAATCTGATCTAAGTGATGCACAGATAAAATGTCTAATTTACCTTTAGCTTATAGTATATATTACTTTTCTGGAAAGCTCCTAAATTATACCTGCAAAATTAAGCCATATATTATTAGATTCTCATTTCTTTATGTAATACATTGAAATAATAGAAATACAGAACACTAGGTTTTGGTGTCAACAGAAGCGTTTGCTTCTTCTATTGAAATGATACACAGATAGGGAGAGATCTTCTTATGCCTCTTCCCCAACATCCATGGTATTTAGTAAGAGATCTGATTATATTCAGTTTATTTCATAAAGTTCAACCAGAGCAGACCCCACCACTGTGGAGCTTTCTGAAAACCATTCCCAAATATTCATTGACTAAAGATGAATCTGAAAGGAGTTTTTCAAGGTGTTAGAATCACCCCATGGAGTCTCATTTTACACATGAAGAAACTACAGCTACCTTCATCTGTGTGAATATGAGTATTTGCAACAATGCTGTCTGTTTGGTTTGCAAAGAGCAGGTCTATTAATGGGTCTTGAAAATTGAGTAGAAGACTTTCCGTACATCCCAGAGATGGAGGGATTCATGGGAGACATCATTTTGTCTGCAAATTTCACTTGCCTTTGTTTACCTTCTTCCTAATCGGTGTCCTATTACCCACTCATGACCCAACCTTCCAGACTTAAAAACCTTATTTATGCCTAAAATGTGTCACCCTGACGCTTTACCTTATCTTTAGTGATTTGGGTCACCATCTAGAATTACCGTTCTACTCTCTATCCTCTCTTCTTACTGATATAAGTGACAAAAAATAACAGCTTTTCTCTTTCTCAGACATATGCTCAGTACACATCAAGGCCACACTCCTGAACACGAAGATAAACAAGACAAAATGAAAGCATGCTCCTTATTTTTCTCAGACCTAACCATAATGACAGCGTATGTCTGTATAAACAGTGTGCTGTACATGCTAACTATGAGTGCTATTTAACAATGTGTGCAGGTTAACTTCTACTTACATTCCAGTTAGGTAAGATTTAAAACACCATATTAAAGAAGCCACATTCCAACAGTGTGGTAGAGTGTTTTAAATGTCTTAACTAATGTCATAAGTAACAGTCCATTGTGGAAATGTGGCGTGCTCAAGATCTAGAAGGATTGGGAGGTTGTGTAGCACCCGTGCCTTGGCATAAGTATAAGAATATGGCAGCCCAGAAATCCATCACGTTCTTGGTAGCCACTTTGGTCTAATGTTCCTTCACTTGGAGCAGGGGTTCTCAACCTTCCTAATGCCCTGACCCTATAATATAGTTCCTCATTGTGGCGGTCATATACTTATGTCAATTTCATGATTGAGATGTAGGGGTGGAGCCTAGCCTGTTAATCTGGAGATAGCCATTGAGTAGCCAATGAGGCCTCTGTGTGGGCATGGCTTTCTCCCGAGAATTCTGAGAAGTCTCCTAGTATTTCCCTCGTGAAGAGGAGAGACCATTTTCCCCAGTTATTGGGAGTCGTTCAACTGACAAGACAAGATGGCAGTATCCGAGGAGCTGGAGGAGCTGGAGGAGAAGCCACACAGTCTTACCCTGATGGAATCAGACCTCTGAAGCTGGAGATGCCACATGGAGATCCCTGACAGTGCTGAGTTGCTTCTACCACCACTGGATGCTGTTAATGGACCCTGAGGCCTGGAAGCGAGGAGCCATGGGGAGACCCCTGCCAGCGCCAGGACTCTACACCCATTAGCCTGTGACTTTGTGAATCAGATAGAGACTTTATAGACTGGTATCGGGCATGTGGGCTCATATAGGACTTATGACTTTGAACTGGATTGGGTTGGGATGCTTTCTCAATGTTCCATTTCTCTTGTATATAAACCTTATTACTCTTATATCCATATGTGTGTTCATGAATTTATTTCTCTGGTCTACCCGGACTCATGTTGTGGTGACTCCCCAACTATAAAATTATTTTCATTGGTACTTCACAACTAATTTTGCTACTGTTATGAATCTGGCAACTCCTGTGAAAGCGTCATTCAACCCCCAAAGGGTTGAATGTGACCCACAAGTTGAGAAATTCTGACTTAAGAGGATGACCCTTACATCAGTTCTTGCCACCCCCACCACCCCTTCATCTTTCAAGCAAGATATTTGTTGGGATGCCCTAAAGAACAGAGTAGGCTACATGACTTCCTGTGTGCTCGCTAGTAAATGTTTGGGCATCTAGCAGAATTTTGTCTGAGGCTTTCTTCCAAGGTAATATGGTACCTGGTTCACAGTTCTCAAAGAGGAATCATAGGGCTGTATCTTACTCTGGTTGTTTACAGACTGTCCCTTACTCTGATTGTTTACAGACTGTGGACAACTGTGAATTGCAAAGCTGGCTTTAGGTGAGACTTTTGATATCCCCTCAAACTCTGTAGTAACTTAGAAATTTCTCAGTTTAAATTTCCTTTGCCTGGAATAATCTCTCCTTTTCTCCTCATCGCCAATCGCCTTCTGATCTGACTAGTTTCAACTAAAATTTCTGTTTCTAAGAATAACTCTACTTCTAAGTAACTTCTCCTGTCAGTCGGTCATGATGTGCTATCTGGTTAATTTATGTTTTTCTCTTGATATTCTCTAAATCACAGGCCCTGGTCAGGCTTGGCTAATGGGAAGCTCTGGTAGAAGACTGCATGGTGGAACATGGTGGAAGAAAGAGAGTAGGTAGTTTCTCTCTCTCTCTCTCTCTCTCTCTCTCTCTCTCTCTCTCTCTCTTTCTCTCGTTCTGCATTTGACATCACAAGTAGGCAGGATCTCAGTTCTAGTCCCATCTACCCTCTTCACCATGAAGTAGCACTTCTAGTGCTCAGTGCCAGTTTCGGTATTTCAGTAGTACCACCTCTTTCCACTGCCTTTCCAACCATAGCTGTGCAGAGCACTTCCTATGTTGCTACTCGTTGGCTGTCTCAGCACCCTTTGCGCTATCCATTCTGTATGCATTCAACTCCATAAATTAAATACCTTCTGTTTCTAAGATTCCCCTATCCTATGAGTAGCCTCTGAATTCTAAACCTGTATAATGTTATGCAATTGTTTCATTTTCCTTCATAGTTCTTTCACAAGTTAAAATATTTACCTCTTATTTATTGCATTGTATTTTTCACTGTTAATCCCATGAAAAGAAATCCTGTATAGTTTTGTTTACCATTGCATCATCAATGTCTTCAGAATCTCATGTGCTCAATAAAATTTATATAAAAAAGAAATAAATTTAGTGACTGGATTCTGAAGCCTTGGACTTATGAACCATTCAGGATGATATTTAGAAGAGAAGTAAGTCTTTGAAATGAAATACAAATGTTTATATCAATCTGTGCATGTGTGCTTTTCCCCTTGTGGACAAGAGGTATTGACTTCATAGAATTTCATCATGTTAACACCTAAAAGTTAGGGGACTGTGCATGTAGTGAGAAAGACATGCACATGCAAATTTGCTATTAGATTTTTATATTAATATTAGTAAGGTACATGGGAGGGGTGCAGAGGGAGGAATGAGTCCCACTCACCAGTCATTTCAGTCAGGAACCTAGAAGTCATCCTTGACATTTCATTTCCCCTTTTTCTTCACATCGGATCCATCAAAATTTTAACAGTTGGCTCTACCTTAAAAATGTATTCATAATTCCATTTTCACAATAGCCAGCATGATCCAAACCACCATTATCTCTTTCTTGGATAACTGAAAAACACTCTTGTCTTACTGCTGCAGCCCTTTTCTTACAAGGTCTATACTCCACACAGTGTCCCAAAGTTTTATGGGAATCAAAAGATGTCACTGATCGCCTCAAACTCAATGGCTCCCAAGAAGAGTTCACGCTGACGGTTGCTTATCTTCTGTGTTTCCTCTCCTTGCTGTTTACTTCACCACTTTTTCTGTCAGTTTTACCCTTTAACCTCACTGACCTGCATAGTGGTTTCTTGGTCAAAGTAAACACTCTGCTACCAGGACATCAGCTCTAGTTGCTTCATCAGCAGAACTGCTCTTCCCAGGTATCTCTTCCTCTTCTTCTTCTTTCATATCTTATAGACCTCAGTCTACATAGTAACTAACATTATTACTCCAACTGCACTCTATCCTGTTTTCCTTTTACCCACAGCATGCAACCCTTTCTGACAAACTACATCTTTACTTGCTTAGTGCCTGACTCTTCACTAGATGTGAGCTCTGAGAAGACAGGGGTTTTCCTTAGTTCCGGCCTGGGACAGTGCCTGGCACATGGTAAATTCTCAGTACATATTTGTTGAGTGAGTGTAACGGTGGTTGTGTATAGTTTACCTTGAAAAGCAAGTAGGACTTTGAGGGGCAAAGGATTGCTAAAAATAAGGGAGAACATTGAGTTACAAGGATCCATCAGGTTGGGCTGCGTTAAAAGTTTTTCCTTGTGAGCACATTTTAATGTCAGCATTTCATATTCACCCATTCTCCTACCCAAAATCTGTCCTAAATAAATCTGTCACAGAAAGATGCTACCTTACACAAAAAATCAGCTTTTCTTTGGCAGTTTTAAGTGGCAGAGTCCAATGGCTGGATTAAAGGAATTTAGTCTAGAGAGTTTGGTTAGCTATTGTTGTGCCAGGGTGAGTTCTTGACATACTTGATGAAGAATGTAACAGGTGATTGCGTTGAAGGCCAGGAATTGATGTGGGAGGTAAGGTAAGGTTAAAGGGAAGATATAGATAGATGGAAAGCAAGAGAGCATGTGAAAAAGACAGACTCAAATATAATAAAATCATCCGGAGGAGTTTCAGGTCCCCTCATAACTCCTTTCCAGCCTCTCCCATCTGTCATTCTGAAATGCTGGTGAGATTGACTACAAGGAACACAGTCCACTTTTTGTTTTTGGAGACTGCAGAGTAAATATTCCCGATCTGGAACTGCTGGCTGAGGACTTCAAAGCCTTGAATAAAGCTGTTGGATGATTTGGAAGCCACCTGGCAGGAAATTTAACTTTTGCAGTTTTAGATAGATTTTCCTCTTCCCATTCCTTAATTTCTACCTAACCCTGCTGCCCCTCGCCCATACTTTCCAAAACTAGATTAGTTATATGAATGCCACAAATGCAGTTTAAGCGTGGGGACCAGCCAAGTTCATCGGGCTCAGTGGGTAAGAAGTGAATGCCAGCTGTATGTCAGATGGAATTTCCAACACCAGAAGCAGAGAAACAGAATCTACATTTTCGGATCCTGACTTTTCTGTTACAGAGAAAGAGAGCGAGAGCGAGAGCGAGAGCGAGAGCGAGAGCGAGAGAGAGAGAGAGAGAGAGAGAGAGAGAGAGAGAGGAAGACTAAGAAAAGAAGAGAAGAAGAAGATGATGTTGATGAAGAAGAAGAAGAAACTTTTCTACTGTTAACTTTCTGCTTCTGGAAAGAAAGGTGAGACAACTTTCTGGACCTCTTCTACCTAGATTCAAGCCTCCTTTCTTGGTTCTCTTCCCCATGAATGTATTCACCCTATATATGTGAGAATAAACATTAATCACTCAACTAATTGATTAATAAGATAGACCAGAGTGATCTTCAATGGTTAGCACCTCAAAACTGAAAACTTAGGAAACCTAATTCTACCTCTAGAAGGGCATAATAATGGTAATAAATGGTGCAATCTCAATTACAAGTATGTGCTTCCAGTTCTCAGTATTTACATAAATATGGATCCTATTCATGAGTTTGCCCGCATGTTTGTTACAATTAAATCCAAGATCACCCTCTAGATTGTTATACCAAATCATATATAGTCTATTTCTCTAATGTCTTCATGCTTTTATTCTATCACTAGTGCATATTCTACAGGCACACATCTTGGTATGATCAATTATTGCCAGCTTGTGCCTTGTAAAGGCTTAAAATCAAGTCGATTCCTTTTAGTTCTAAGCCTTGTGTGGCACGCAGAAACACAAGAGCAAAAAAAAATATTCCTAACAAATCTGATGGTGCCTGTCTATCAGAAAGAATAGTTTCTGGGTGGGGCCTTGATGAGGAAATAGATCTATGTGCATATATTTATAGGTTCAGTATTATGGCAGCAGATGGACACTTCCACTCAAGTACTTCCTCAATGTAAGGACACTTTGTTCTAACACTCTTTTCTGTGACTCTGGTATTCCATTATACCCAGTGGCACAATACGATCATTGAAGTAAAATGGGTGCATAAGCAAATGTGTTGAAGAAAGCTGATGGTGTCCTGCTATCAAAGGATATAACATCTGGGATCTTAAAAGCCTAAAGATAAACAAAAGGTCATCTAGCTGAGAAATGGCCATGCCCACTTAGAAGAGGCACACCAGACAGTGTGGCCATTAGGTGTTGAAAGGATTAGGTCGCAGGCAACAAACAGAAAAAAAAAACATATCACTGTGTGCACACCTTCCTGAGGCATCTGGTGAGGACATGTGGGAGCATGAGCAAGAGTGGTGAAGAAAGCCAAGGGTGCCCAGCTATCAAAAGATATAGCATCTGGGGTCTTAAAGGCTTGAGTATAAACAAGCAGCCATCTAGCCCACCATAAAAGAAGCACACCAGCCTGTGCGATCATGAGGCAGAGAAAGAATCAGGTACCAGGCATCAAAGAACAAAAACAAAGATCAATATATGCCACCCTTCCAATATGATCACTGAAGACAAATGGATACAGAGGCAAACAGAGTGGAGGAAACGGAAGGTGTCCAGCTACCAAATGATAAAGTGTCTGGGGTATTAAAGGCTTGAAGACAAATGAGAGACCAGTAAGTGCTGAAGCAGCAAAGCCCAAATGGAAGAAGTCACTAGTCTGTGTGATCAAGAGAAGGGGGCAGATATCAAACATCAAAGAACCAGAATCACATCACTATGAATGAGGGGGAGAGCAGGGTGGGGATCCAAGGCCCATTGGTGGGCAATTGGTCACCATCTTACAGAGGAGTCATGGGGAGGAGACAGGACTGTCAAGGTGCAGTGAGATAGCAGCTTTCCTCTAGTTCCTGAAGGTTTCCTCACCCTAACTATCATGGTCCCAACTCTACCTTACAAATCCAGTTGGGCTGGAGAAGGTACATTGGTAGATGGGAGCTGGAGATATGGGGAACCCAGAACAGATGAGCCCCTTGGGACCAGTGGTGAGATTAGAGTTACCAGTTGGGTGGAGAGAAGATGGAGTAGGGAGACAAAACCAACTACAAGGATCTACACATAACTTCCTATCTGGAGAATAGACATTGGAAGAGTGGGCTGGGGGAGATTTGGGGCAGTGTAAGATATGACAGAGCAATAAAAATTTATAAAGTATTGAGGGTTGAAAGAGGAGGGGGAGTAGGGACAGAGGGAAAAGCTGTTATCAAGGGCTCAAGTAGAAAAGTGGATATTTGGAGCATGATAATGTCAGCGGACATGAGAAGGTGCTTGGCACAGTATGTGTGTTTATGTATTGTGAAAAATGATGTATGAGCCCCCAATAAAATGATTTTAATAACAAAAAACTAAAAAGATAAACAAAATATAGTTTTAAAAAAGGGAAAAACAAAACAAAAAGGATTATGGAAACATATGTACAAAATGTGCTTGATACAATGAATGCTTGGATTGTTATAAAAGCTGTAAGAGTCTGCAATAAAATTATTTATTAAAGTAAAAAGAACACTTTTTTTCTAGTAAATTGGCATCCTCTGATGGTCACTTTCCCAACACAATCACTGAAACATACATAAGCAGATGTGGTGAAGAAAGCTGATGGTGCCTGGATATCAAAAGATGTAGTGTCTGAGGTCTTAGATGTTTGGAAGTAAATAAGCAGCCATTTAGCTCACAAGCAACAAAGGCCACATGGAAGAAGCACACCAGCCTTTGTGACCAAGAGGTGTCAATGGGATCAGGGATCAGACATCAAAGAACATAAAATCACATTATTGTGTGCCCACCTTCACATTAGGATCGCTAGAGACAACTGTATGCATATACAAATGTGGTGAAGAAAGCTGATGGTGCAGGGAGGAGACCTGCCAATTAGGGTGCGGTGTAGCAATTATGAAACATACAATTTTCCTCTCGTTCTTCAATGCTTCGCCCTCCCCACTGGCATGATCCCAATTCTGCCTTACAAATCTGACTGGAACAAAGGATGTACACTGGTACAGATAGGAACCGGAAACATAGGGGATCCAAGACAGATGATCCTTTCAGGACCAGTGGTGAGAGTGGTGATACCCAGAGGGTGGAGCGTAGGTGGTGTTGAAAGGGGAAACTGATTATAAAGAGCTACATATAATGTATTTTCTGGGGTACAGACAATGGGCAAGTAGGTGAAGGGAGACATCCGACAGTGTAAGATATGACAAAGAATAATAATGTATAAATTATTAAGGGTTCATGAGGGAGTGGGGAGAGAGGAGAAAAATGAGGAGTCAATGCCAAGGGCTTAAGTAGAAAGTAAATGTTTTGGGAATGATGAGGGCAGCAGATGTACAAATGTGCTTGGCATACAATGGACATATGTATGGATTGTGGTAAGAGGTATATGAGTCCCTGACAAAGTAATTAAAACAAAATAAAACAAAAGAACAAGAAGCCATTGAAGTGAGGTGTCTGCTAAATCTTCATGGAAGGAGCACACCAGTCTGTGTGGTCCAAGTGCTGTAAATAATTAAATCTAAGATGGTGGAGGGAATGGTAGTGGAGCTTAAATTCTGAGCACCCAGTATGAGAAAAGCTATGGATGACAATGAAAACCCAAAATCTATATTTCAGGGTTTCTTCAAGGATTAAGATTTTGATGACTCTCCTTTGACCATAGACCAGGGATACCAATAGCCTTCCCATGTGCAGAATGCATTGGAAAGCAGAATATTGCCAATGTGGTTAGGTTACAATTTAACTCCTTATCATTTGTTCTTCCTTTTGACCCATTTTAAATCTGTTCTACTTTTTAATATTTTCTACTTTCCTTTGATTGAGCCTTTCCTCTGTTTTATTTTGTTATTGTCATTGGGTTTTATTTTATTTTATTTGGTATGCTTTTTATCTGCATATGAAATCCAGGATATGTAAATCTAAAGAGAAGGTAACTGGATTAATAGTTTCTTAGGGTTTTGAGTGGCTTGTGTCACTGAGACTTCATACCTGGGCCCACGAGAACAGGTATTTGCAGGGCAAGGCCAGGTAAGTAGTGAGTGCAATACAACCTCCTCAAGGGTAAAAATAGATGTGCTTACACACTTCTTTTTATCCCGAACATAATGAGAAGCCCCAGATGCAGTGCAAGCCAGAAGCTACTATGATTTGATTTGCATTTCAGAAAGACCTGGTTTCCCTTTACTCTGACCCATCAGCATATCCTTGAAGTGGGCGTTTGTTGATTTGTGAATCATAGTTTCTGAAGATATGACTTCTTGTATTCTGTAGAAAATTAAGCATCCATTAAAGCAGAATATCAATTTTCTGGGGGTAAAACCAATGCTGGTTAATTAGAGTGGGCAGGTTTGTTCAAATGCTCGGGGAAGCAATGCTAGGAGATGACAGTATTCAATTGTTCCTTCTGAGATATCATGTTAGATGGCATAAGGAGAGGGAGGAATTCTTTCCAATATGAACTCAGTGAGAGACCACTTGGAGATGGAGAACTCTAGTGAGATCAGGTGTAGGGTTAAGAAGAGGGCACTGGCATCTGACTGCCTGGACATCATCCCACCTGTACCACTTACAGTCTGAATGTCCTTCTTTGAGCTTCCCTCTCCTCATCTGGAAAATGAGAAGATTTATTATAGAACACCACTTGGAGTGGCTGCAAGCATTAAACATACACTAATAAATGGATCTAACCAGTGAAACGCATGGCCAGGCCTCAGAAGGTTACCATAATCATGAACTATTTTTATGTTGTTTTTCCAATCAGAAGTTAAACAAAAGGCTAGGTACACCATTAGATTCCTTAAAGTTTCATTTTCTTTTTCGGGCAACATTTGAGGACAAGAGAGGTCAGAGGTGAGAGGTGTGAGGAAATAATGTGATCTAGGAGGCAGGTGTGTGAGCCCAGATGATCTACCGGGCCCTCTTGGTTCTGAGTCAGAGGTTCCCTAGCTAGGGCAGGGTCTTGTCTGTGTGTGACTCTTTGTGTGCGACTCTGCCCAAGAGCTCCCTGCCCTGACAGGAGGCCAGGAAACGAGGAAATCTCTCTGCCAGAGAACCGCATCCCTGCAGAAGCTGGGGAATGGCTCTGGGCCATCCTGTCTCCCCTTGGCCCCAGGTGTCTACTTCTTCAGTCCAAAGGCATTTGCATTGTCCTTCATGTCAGACTTTGGGCAGGAGGGGATTTCTTGTAAGGCCTGGGCTGATTTGAAGCAAACACACACACACACACACACACACACACACACACACACACACACACACCACTCTTCTTATAGGGTCCCAGGAGGTGAAAAGTCCCATTTAGTATGTGCCAGATTCTGGAATACTTTGAATCATTTTAGGCACCTGGTTGCCCAGAGATTGCCCGATGAGCACAATGCCCTTGTTGTGCCAACAGCCTCCCTGTCCACTGACAGGGTGGCAGACCAGCGGCAGGCAAGCTTGTCTTCAACAACAGCCCAGAGTTTCAACCCAAACACCGCAGCTGCACTCCTGGAACCAGGTCTGTTTTCCTAGAATATCTGGTTACAGCATTTAAAAAATGAGCAGCCTCATTATCAATAGTGTTTCTGAGAACTACACTTTTTTTTTTTAAGAAAATGCCAGCTCTCTGGGGCTGGTGAGAGCTGCCACGCAGACTCATGCTCTCACCCGCCAGCCCTCCCTTAGGCATCACCCTGACAAAGCCAACAGCCCAGCCTGGCAAAAATGAATACCCAGAATTTGTTTCTAGTAAGGTGCTGGGGTCCTGGGTGACAGAGGGAGGGGGTTGAGATTTTTTTCCAGAAAGGTGAAAGAAAAAGAGAGATTTGTGAACCCATGCTGAGTCAGCATTGCATTCACAGCACGACTGGAGCTGGGGTTTTAGCATGCTTTCACTTGTATGTTTCCCCAAGAGCCGGCATTTTCCAGGCCTCGGGTTCTTCCCCTGTGACCGAGTGATGGCGGTCATTGTGGGGGTCCACATGGAACAAGCCTTGTCAGCCAGAATACCTCGGACAAAGAAAAGAAATAGCCTTATTCTTACTCCCCAATACGATCTTTATTCGTTTTAAATATGAAGGGGCTTTAAAAAGTTGGAAAAATCCCATGATCTGTTCTTTCAGTTTTCCCACAAACTTTCTGAGATGCTCTTTTTTTTTTTAAATCATCTCGTTGGGGACTCATACAGCTCTTCTCACAATTGATGCATACGGACATTGTGTCAAGCACATCTGTACATTTGCTGCCATCATCATTTTCAAGCCACTCTTTTTCTACCTGAGCCCTTGGTATCAGCTCCTCAGTTTGTCCCCTCTCTCCCCTCCAAACCCTTGATAATTGAGAAATCATTTTTATTTTTTCGTGTTTCACACTGACTGATGTCTCCCTTCATCCACTTTCCTGTTGTTCGAGATGCTCTTGTATATGTTTGTGTGTGTGGGGGTGGGGGGTGGGGTGGGCGTGGTGGTGAGGGGAAATCCGTTTGTGTTCATGCTGATGACTACATGGGGACTTCTTCTTTGCAACTAGATTGCAAGCTCTTGAGGGTCTCAGAAGTCAAAAGTCAACTTGAAGGGAGGTGAAAGCTCTTCTCTCCTGCCGTGGTGCGTGTGCATACAGTAAAGGCATGCGGGAATGACAGGATGATATTTTCATGACCCCCTATTTAGAAAGTCAAGCATCTTTCCTGCTGCTGCTGGATACCACTGAGTCAGTTCACACCTGGCGACTTCATGGGCCAGGGTGGAACTGTGCCCTCGGGGGTGCTAGGTAGTCGTCTTTGCGGGGGTCAATCATCAGGTCTTTCTCTGCAGAACAGCTGGAGGAGGGCAAGCCACCCATACTTTTCTGTTAGCAGTCAACTGCTTGACCAGGGACTAGGTCACATTTTTGTTCCAATCATCATGTTCCAATCACCATGTTTCCAGATATGTAATCAAATGTGTGTTTGTGTGTGCATGTGTGCGAGAAAGATAGTTGCAGCCATCAGGAAGATCCGTGAAAATTTAACATTTTGTTGCTGTCACCCAGGGAAGTTTTAGATAGTTTATTGCTGTAGCTTAATAAGTCAAGTTGACTGATACAAATATGGACACCAGAAAACCACTACATTGCCTTATAGGCTAAATGTCAGGCAGCAAGGTGACTGAGGCCGGTGACTCACATTTTTCAGTGCAGGAATGTGGTACAAGTGCCTGTGTAGCTTAGAAGCCAGATTCCTTACCAACAGAAGACATCAAAATGCTGTGTGCAAAATGACCCAAAGATTCAGTATTATACTAAAGTTTGCATTTAGTTCTGATTCATGTGTCTGCAAGTTGGTTGGAGTTCGACTGATTGAAATTGGAGTTGGCTGGGCTTGGCGCCAAGCTGTATATTGAGTTTGGGTCTACTCCATGTATTCCTCAGACTCTGTGGGTCAGGGGCTCACTGAGACATATTATTCTTTGAATGAAAGGTAAGAACACAGAAATGTATATAACATCATCTAGACAGTACCTAGGAATGCCTCACTTTTGGTGAATATGTGGGAAAGAGCACTGAAATTATCGGAACACATGCTAAGTTTCACTTGTCGCCCCACATTTAGTAGATGTTTATGGTGGGCAAGCCACAATTGCCCAATCCTTAGTTTCTCCACTTGAAAAGTTAGTGGAAAATGAAATTAACTTCAGTGTTTCTTTGTAAGGAACCCAAAGACAGATGGCAGTTGAATGATAGAGTAGATTGTCAGGAAATAGTTTTCAGACACTCCATAACCAGTTCTCAAGGCAGAGGAAATAGGCAACCCAGGGAACCTACGCATGTAGATGCCTATTCTATTGCTATTCTAACAGTTTGGTTGCACCAAACGCCAAGTGTCCATGCTTCAACTGAACTCTATTTCAGTTTGTGTTTATCCACCAGAGGAACATTTTGCTCACAAGAATCTCTCCTAGGATTTTGCTTAACCACTCAGTGTGCATGTTCCAATCCCAAGGCACACAGTGCAGTTGGTGGGTTGGAGTGTGTGTGAGGGGGTGATGTGTGTATCTGGTCACTTTCGCAGTTTCCTTTGGCTTCCCTATTCCAAGAGGCAGGGGTCAGACATGCCTCCCAGCTCCACGCTTTTTCTCCATTCTCTTGACAGCAACCATTCTTCTCACGGTATTTTACATTTCTTCTGGGGTTTGATAATTCATTGTAATGGCCACACAGAATTCACAGACTATAGTCACAATTAGGGGAGTTTATTAAGGAAGTTAGTAAGTTTCCACAGTCGGCATCATAAAATAGTAAGGATGCAGTGTTTGGTCTACAGTACCACTGCTTCTCATCCAGCAACCAAGTCTCCTCTGTGGTCCTCAGCCTTTGAGCCAGGTGGTACATTGGCCTCTGCCACCAGAGACCAGGAAGTCTTTCAGTTGCTCTTTCTGTCTCATAGCCTCAGCACTGCTCCCCTTTCTCTGTTGAACAAGCTTCCATGCCATAGTTTCTGGTGTCTCTGGTCTCATCCTTGGCCGCATTAGACAGAGATTTGGAACAGTCTCTTTCAATGCTCATGGACTTTCTCTGCTCCTGCTTCAAAGAATGCTCATTTCTATCACTGGGGAAGTGGTCATCAAAACTAACGAACCCTTCCAATTTGTGTTACACATGCTCTATTTGCACAGCCCACCCAATCATTTGGTGGGAATGATACAGACATGGTTAGAAGAATCATATTAATTTTTTTTACTCTATCATTCAGGGAAATGTCCAGACACCACAAGATAGTCTCTAAACTTTCTGCAAAAGACAAGACATAGCATTCATGTTGGTGTTGGGAAGGAGGAGGGAGCAGAGATTAAAGCAGCTCTTCAACATCAAAGTCTTGGATATATTTGACTAAAAATCTTGGTCTGTGAACATTTTTCCTAAAAACTTGTGAAGTAGTGTCACTTTGAGTTTGGATTAAACAATCCATTGCCTTCAAATTGATTCTGAATCATAGTGACTACCAAAGAGAAAGTAGAGCTGTCACATAGAATTTCTGATGTTGAAATCTTGACTACCCTATGTTGGAGTTAGTGGGGAGGAGGTGGGGGAAAGCAGGTCCAGCAAAGATTAGACACAAGAGGACACCATAAATATATAAACTCTAAGAAAAGGGAGGATGTTAAGCAGGAAACAATGGGTTTTTACAGGTTTGAGTCTAGTTTTTTCTAAATCTGATCCTACTACCCCAAACCTAGGCATCTAGGTCCCCTTTCCTTGTTGTAAATCAGAGGATGCCTTTCTGGTTCTACTTATTCTCTATCTGTCCCCTTGGGCTATGGAGTTTGCAGTATTAATGGGATAAGCACACATAGAATACAAGCTCTCCTTTGTTCCTAGAACCTTGAGTTGCCAGTCTGAATGGTGGGAAATTGGCTTTCTAGGCATGCCCAACTTACTTGCCTAGGTCTCTTCTCTACTGGGCATGCTACTCTGCTAGGATATCCATCTACGGGGCTATGATATGACCAAAGAGCAAAGAGCAGAGATGCAGATGGAACTTAGGTATGAGGATTCTGGGATATTCATATTGGTGCGGATGGCCCCCTATATGCTAGATGAAACCTGCAGAGGGAAAAGAAAGGGGTTGGGTTTGGGCCCAAGAGACTCCATGAGTATTCTTTCTTGAGTCCCTGAACCATTTATCATCAAAGAACAAGAAGGTCCCAATTGGTACCTCCTGCAGTAGAAATTGTTGGGCACTGCAAAACTCTGCTTAAACCATGGAGATTCTTTTAGACAAATTTTCCCTGAGAGTAACCAGGGAGTCTTTTCTCTTAACTAGGCTAGTAAAGCTACGTACAGAACACAGACAGCTACAGTTTTAATTTTCAAAAGTCCATCTGCATTATTATCCTATAAGAAAAATATGCCACACCACATTCTCCTGTATAGTGAGCTAGGCAAAACTTGCTGCTCACACAAGGCAATCATTCCCCTATTTGGAATGCCAGCAATGTTCTCTC
Organism: Nesogale talazaci; assembly: GCA_004026705.1. Classification (NCBI taxonomy): domain Eukaryota; kingdom Metazoa; phylum Chordata; class Mammalia; order Afrosoricida; family Tenrecidae; genus Nesogale; species Nesogale talazaci. The sequence continues at coordinate 27,891 of PVJH01013509.1, read as the reverse complement.
CTCAAAAAGTTTATAGTGCTTATATCCTGCCTGCTTCACTTTAATAAAGAAATGTTAAATATTTTAAAATAAACTTTATTTAATGGTCAGGAATACATATCCTCCAGGTCTTTTGCTTCTCTAAACATCCTGAGGGCTATAAAATCTTTGGGTTGGAATTTCTGCCATGCCAGGGGTGTGGCTTACTCACTAGGCTTTGGAACTCTCACTGGTTTATGAGGCTACAGCTGGGGCAGGAGAAATGGCCAGACCTCTTTGCTTTGAGTGTGTGACTCTGGGTGTGTATGTGTGTGTGGGTGCACATGAATGAGGATAGTCTGTCTACACTTTCCCTGCTGTTTCAATAGTACTCAATGCCCAGAGACTTCAAATCTCAGCCTGGTAATCCACCATTCACATAAGATTCTTTATGTCCAGTGAATCACGTGCCCTGCTCTTCATGATCCCTTATCCTTCGTCCATAGGTGTTTTCTCAAAGACAGCTAAGAAAAAAAGATTAAACTTTTCTAGGTGACCCACCCTGTGTCTGTGACATAAAATGTACTGGGTCAGGAGGTCCAATATCAGTTCCATCTCACTTCAATCCTATTCAATATAACTGTACGCTTACTATTTATTCTTACTCTCCAGAGCTAAGCCAGATCTTAAGATTAAAAGGTAACTTCACTCTAGAACAGTGGTTCTCAACCTTTCTAATGCCATGGCCCTTTAATACAGTTCCTTACGTTGTGGTGACCCCCCCCCCCCAACCATAAAATTATTTTCGTTGCACTTCACAATTGTCATTTTGCTACTGTTATGAATCAGGTGACTGCTGTGCAGTGTTGTCTGACCCCCAAAGGGCTTGCAACTTACAGGTTGAGAACTGCTGCTCTCACTTATCAAGACATCCTAAGACCACCAATGGCAACCATAAAGAAATGGTTCCCCAAGGCCTCCTCACTTTTGCACTTCTGGCCCCCACTACTGTCCAGGGTTCATTAATTCAATAGCACAACTCACAGAAAATAGCAAAGTGCTATTTTTAGGACTACAGTTCTATTGTACTGAAGTGAAGAGAAACATCGAACAAGGATTTGAGGTCCTCTACTTACCAAGAAGACAACCATGGAACACTTGTGTCCAGAGATCTGTATGGGGCCTCACTAACCAGGCTGGATTGAATCAGCCTCATCCCCTGATGATAGTGTCTATTACTGGCCTGGCCTGCCCTCATTCAAGAGATATCAAGCTACAGAAGCCCTCAGGTGTGGTCTGGAGGTCTGATCAACTGTAGTTTAATCACTGAGAGAATTCCAAAGTTTTAGCTGTTCCCTCTCAGGAATCAAAGTCAAGAACAAAATTATTTGGATAGAGTAAATTTCTTTGCCCCACAATTGCAAATCAAGACACAACTTATTCACTGGATGATTTTTGGCAGGCAGAATAAACATATTTCTTGTATAGAAGCCAGACATGAATGCATGCATTTATTTATTCAGCATTTCCTTCAAAAAGCACTTAGTGCAGCCTACTATTTGGAATCCAGGTGGTACAACTGGACTAGCATCTGCTACAAGAAAGGCTCTATGGGCCCAAAGAACAGTTCCATGGACCAAAGAGTCATTGATCAACCCTGGTAAGAATGACAGTCTAGAAAATCCTTTAGGACATTTCTGCTTCGGACAGTCGCAGGGGTTTACTATTAGTGGAAGTTGACTAGAAGACACCTAATTGTAATGAGAAGCTTAAGTATCAGACAGCAGGGGAGGCATCTGGAAAACAGAGGTGAGAAACTCAGGTGAAAGCAGAATGAGCAATTAATTACCCAATGACTTTAATACTTCAATACTTGTAACATCTCCTGCCTTGAGAGCTGTGAGGGTTCACTTTTCAAATGTTTCTAGAACACTGTGTTCTACAGATAAACATTATCAGCTTTATGGAATAGGAGAATGCCAAAAATTGACCCAATGTCTTTTAACTTAGTTTCAAGGTGTGACATGCTAGTTGGTGTGCCATAACTTCACATTGAATGCCTATTTTCCACATTTGTAACTATTACATTGTTTGTTTGTTTTTTAAATTCACTCACAACTTCCTTTAACATAAATACGGGAGTGCACTAAGGTTGAAATAACTTGCAAGAGTTTGTTCTAGTGATTTGAAAATTGAATGCCTGGAGAGTGTTGCAAAACTCTGTTTGGGACCTAGGACTTTGAATAAGCATATGGTCTTCCACATTCAGAGAAGAAGAAAACAACAGGAGATTCCAGTTGAACAATGGAGATCATTGTACCCGAGTGGGGCGCAGGGTCAAGAGTTAAAATCATCTGAATACAAATAATAACACTGAAAAGGGAAAATTTTCATTCCTACAACTGCTTGAGCCATTGAGTGGAGTTACAGATACTGCTGTTCTCTCAGCAAAGATGTATTAAGACCATATGTAAAGAGAACTATTTTGGCCAACACAAGATATCAAAATTTAAACAGCAAGCCAGTGGGGGCACCTCTCAGACTGCTGTGTTTCGACCCTCACTCAGAACCACAGGAGGTTTAGTTCTGGTTCACCCTTTCATTTGTTCATTTACTCAATGAATATTTATGGAGCACTGCTCTGGACTGGGGATTCAGAAGGAAGCACACCTGGCATTGTCCTTGCTTTCCTGTGTTGGTGAAGGCCAACATTAATCCAAGAACAGAAAACCTTATCTACAGAAGGCTGTCCGGAGATTAGGCCAAAAAGGCCAAAAAAGACTTCCCAGAGGGTTGGGATGCATATGATCATGGGGAAGGATAAAGAGGAAATCAACCATTTTGGAAAGTTCTCTATTCTCCTTTTAATCTAATTGACAGCATACCTAAATGCTCTGTGGCAGGAAGGAGCATGGAGAGTGCGAGGGATTAAAAGAAGATCTGTATATCTGATCTGGAAAGAACAAAGGGGAATGTGGTCTCAAAGATGCCAGGAACATCTTCTGAAGCATCTGGATAAAAAAGAGCCTTTGTCTCCTTTATGTTGTTGAAAAGTGTCTTCCAGACAGCTCTAAGTTAGAATCGTTGTACGTACAACAAAAACAAAACACTGTCACTAGCCTCACAGTCATTAGTCTGTCTGACTCCATTGTTGTCACTGTGTCAGTCTAGCTCTGTGATGGTCATCCTCTTTTTCACTGCCCCTCTACTTTATCAAGCATGGTATCCTACACTGATCCCTCCCAATAACCTGTCTACTGTTCATGAGACTAAGTTCTTCTTGGGTCAAGGCTCCTGTCTATGGAACCTGCTGGCTGTACTTCTTCCAAGACAGGTATGCTCTTTTTTGCCTCCTGGCAGCCCATGCTATATTTAATGTTTCTACTAATACTACAAATGAAAGGCATCAATTATTCTCTGTTTTTCTTTATACATGTCCAACTTTTGGGTCATTTGAAAATACATATTTTAGTCTTCAAAGTCAACACATTGTTTTTCAACACTTTTAAGAGGTCTTTTGGAGCAGATTTGTCCAATACAGTATGACATTTAGTTTCTGGAGAATCTCCTTAATAAGGCAGCAAAATATAGCCCATGGGTGACTTAGTATGACTGGCAAATGCAGAATATTTGAAGTCACAGTAAGGAGCAATACATTGAAGGACAGGGGATAGAGAGGAATTCCGTGAGATTTTAGCCATAGACTCTATTGGTGAGTAAGCTTGGGGAGGCAAGGCTGATACATTTGGCAAAGAATTGAAAAGTATGCCACGAAGCTGAAAATCATATTTTCACTGTACTCAGGACCAGACAAAGAAAATGGATGGAAGGCAGGCACTGAACAGGGGTATAACTAAACGGTGAGCCAGTTCCAGAATGTAAAGTTTGAATCTATCCTAATGCTAAAACGAAAGACTTGATAACCCTAGGGATTTGCTAGTCAATTTCCAAGTTCGTTTCCAGGTCCACTTTCTGGACCTCTGCCTTCCTGTGAATATACAAGGCCTGCCTATGACAATACTGGATGGTCTTTCTCTGAGTTTCTCACCCTGGTCCTTAGAAGGGGCTTGTTTTTGTGCTCTTATAGAGAGTCCAAGTGTGCACTGTTTATTTGTATCTCCATCCACCCCCTCACACACATCTCTTCCCAGCAGGATCTAAATTAGTTTAACCACATTCTGTTTCCCCAAGAAGAAGTTTCCCCCCATTCCATCTTCTCCGGTTTGCTTTTAGGGTAGGATTTTTCTTACCCTCTCACCTCTCTCCTCGGGCCTAAAACATTACCAACGCCCCTCTATGATGGGGTACTCAACTAGGAAAACTCAAAGAGCCTTTAGATCCATAACTCACGGCAGAGTAAACTGTGGAGCTCCTCTGTCGTACACACTGTGTACTACCATGCATGAAGAGCTGCTCTGGACTGTGCTCTGCAAATGTGACTGGTGAGACCACTTCCGCTCTCACTCTGCCACCCACAGAGAGCTCGATCCTGGTCTAATTCCACACTAAGGGACACTTTCCTGAGCATCAGGGTTGCATATAGGTAAAGATAGAGGACTCCATGAATGGAGGAGAACTATTGGCCCATCCAAAAATATTTATTCCTGAGCCAGACAAATCAATAAAGGAATGTTGATTTCACAGTGAGGGACTCAGAGCCATGGAGTCTTCCCAAGTTCACTATGGAATTAGATGACTATTAAAAATAAACAATTTTTCCTATGGATTTACTATGTATTAGCTCAAGCCGGTTTATATTATGGGAAGCAGGCAACATTGAGAAACCTGAATAGGAGATGAAAACCCTTGAAAATCTTCTAATTAAGGTGCAAAGAATGAAGTTGAACTTTGAAGGAGGCTGGTTTCTCCTCCTCACCACCCCTTTGCAGGACTTGGGAAAGGAACTCTTTTCTCTTTCTTGGCCTGTAGGAGTATTATTGACTATCTTCCAATCTGAGGACAGACTAGGTGGAGATCACCTGAGATAAAATACTCAAAAGGTTCCAGGTATCCAATAAGTTTTTAGTAAATGTTCACTAAGAGGTAGGAGGACGCTGACAGGGATGATAATTCATCAAGCTTTAAAAAGTGAGGATGCTGAGAAAAAGTCCTAGACCTCCCTTTTCCAACTTCACTGTATTCGTCAATAAAATTTATAGCAAATCTCCCTGTTTTTTTACTGGGATGGCTGATAAGTTAATGTTGTCACTCATTTCAAGATTAGTCTCTGCCAGTTTTTATCTCTGTCTAAAGATGGAGATGTTATGCTTTTAAATTATATTACTTGAAAGGTGTTTGAGAGTCAGAGAGTTCTACTGTTCCTCAGTTCTTGTTACACTCCCCACGCCCATCCCAAATCACTACATTTAAAACATGAACTTTTGACCAAAGTTGAAGAGGTCTAACCCAAATCATTGCATCTTTTTTTCCCCTTCTCCTCAGCAGAATGATTCAGAATGGGTTATGACCTGGTTGAGTGTCCCCTTACCTCCCCAAACAACAACACTGAGTTAAGACAGATGACACGGCCTCGCAAGTTTTCCCAAAGTCTTCTTCCCAGCCCTTCTGCATTGTCATGCCTTGGCCTCCAGAGAGCCCTTTCCCATATCCCTCAGAAAGGTCTAAAGTCTCATTTACAAGGTTCACAGAAGAAAAGAGGCCCAAGAAGATGATTCATTGCTTTGTGCAGCTCCTGACAACAGATCTCTAGCTTCCCCTATTGGAGCCTATAAAGTGCTCTGTAAAAATTAAAAAGCGTGAATTTACGGAGCTCCAGAGGAGCTGGGGAATGAAGGCGCACCTCTAACCAATGGGCCGGGCATATGGATGAATCAGAGATATGCACCCTTGCCAATTTCTGGCCAATAAAACATCTTGTCTGCCTTCCCAGATCTATGACCTTCTCTTTCCCACACAAAAGTAAGTGGGGGACACAAATGAAGGATACTAGTCAACAAAAAGCCCACAACAAAGCAAAACACCCAGCATGCCCTGGGGCTCGTAAAGAAACCTTTGGGTCACAAAGGCCCTCCTCCTGAGACCTTTAATCTCTCTGGGTCCTGTTACTGTTCTGCCCATCTAAGCATCCCCTAATTTTTCATTTCAGGGAAATGTAGATTGGTCACTAACAAAGCTCATTGTAAAAACAGGGCCAGCTGAAAATATAAAACTAATGGTCTCATGAAGACGGGGGTGACTGAATCCTGCGGATCATGAAAGAGGCTAGGGAAGAGTTTTTGGAAATGTGGTCGTGCTCTTAGACCTCTTGAACCTCTCTGGTTCTCAGCTTTCTTGCCCTTAAACTACGAGGATGGCACTGGAATTGATCTTAAGATTCTGTTGTCTGTGATTTTCTCATGTATAAGCTTGAGTGGTCCCCAAGGAAAAAGAGAGAGGAAGGGGGTGCGATTATCTGTGCTCTGAGCCTTTTGACTTAGCCTGTTGAATAGCCAATGTTTCTTGCATCTTTTCTGTTTTTTATTTTTTTAACTTAAGATAGCATTGAATTTTCTTCACATCATTGGGCATCTGTCCATTTCTTTGAGTGAGAAGCAAAACCAAGAATAAAGAAGGAGAAAGAGATGGATGGAGTGATTGGAAGATAAAAAGTACATTCTCCATAAAGTGAAGATGCAGCATGGTACTACCACCTCAAAGATTCCCAAAGAGTCAATCATTTTAGGTTGTCATCAGTTATGTCATGGGATGCTCTAAGTATGGAACTCAAAAGTAGAGGAAGTTCTGATAGGCTGTTATTTGGGTAATGAGTTGCTGCAGGCTTTTCTGCTTGGCAAAAGCTGAAATTATATCTATTCCTCAAGCACTGGTAGAAAAGGCATCAGGTAAATCAGGTGGATATAGAATGAAACCAAGAGCTATAGTTTAAAGGTGCACCCATTCCCACGCTTATATGCAGAACAGAGATGATTCTAGACAGGCCTTCCAGGGAAAAGGAAGGGGAAGGTCAGTCTTTCAAAGATTTTAGCATGTACACTTCAGACTGCTGGAACAGTGAGAGGAATACTTGAATCAGCAAATGAGTTAGTTTCTTCTACATAGTAGTAATGCATAATTTCAGGTATGCAAAAAATGTAGCAATTTGTTTTCTGTCATACATTGGATGGGATAGACTTCATATCCAAATTTATTTTCATATGCCATTAACTATTGAATTCTCTGACTTAGATAAAGTGTGTTTTGGTCTGCTCCTCCTCTGCCCACTTTTACTGACATGGGATCATGACATTTCATTTCCATTGAATACATGAAACTCATGCATTTCCTTCCTTAACACATCTGTTATTTTATGTAAAAATGGTGGTATTGGGAGTGGGAGTGAGGGACTTAGATGATAGATGCTTTCAATGTTGAATGTGAATAATGGCCACAAGTTTTGGATGAGGCCTATGTAAGTATTGCATAGATAGGTCTTGTATTATACCATCTTTCCAGGAAAACATATATAATAACTAATACCTACCTATCTTTCATCAACCTAGCTCTATCTATCTTCTATACTTATTCAATCTGTATAATGAGCAAATCACCAGAGAAGCTAGAATATAGGAAAATAATGTGGCATCACATTTTTTGTGATTGGGAGAATTGGACTTGGAAGAAAGCTTATTGGTAACCTTCAAAATACAAAATACAGATATTTGTTTGCTAAAATTAGAGAGGATTTGAAGCACTTGTGGATGAAATTTAAGGATTGTAGCCTTCAATATGGATTATGACTTCACCTAAAGAAAACTCAAATCCTCCTAACTGGACCAGAGGTAGCATCATGGTAAATGGAGAAAAGGTGGAAGATGTCAAGAATTTTGTCTTGCTTGGATCCACAATCAATGCTCTTGAAAGAAGCAATTAAGAGATCAAAAGATGACTTGCATCAGGTAAGTCTGCTGCCCAAGACCTTAGAATATTGAAAAGCAAGGATGCTCCTTTGAGGACTAAGGTGTGTCTGACTCAATCCATTGTATTTTCAACCGAGTCATATGCATTTGAAAATTGGACATTGTACAGTAGGCAGAAGAATTTATGCATTTGAATTGTGGTGTTGGAAAAGCTATTAAAAATACCACAGACTGTTAGAAGGACAAACTTATCTTGAAAGGAGTATGACCAGGATGACCCTGAGAAGCAAGGATGGTGAGATTTCATCTTATATACTTTGGTCATGTTGTCAAGAGGGACAAGTCCCTGGAGACAGATATCATGCTTGGTAAAGGAGAGCAAAAAAGAGGAGGGTCCTAAAGTATATAGATTGACACTATGGCTGTAGCAATGGGTTCAACCATAGCAACAACTGAAAGGATGACGCAGGCCAGGGCAGTGTTTTGTTCTGTTGTACATAAGGTCACTGTGGTGGTCATGTATCTATGTCAATTTCATGATTGGGCTTCTAGGGGTGGAGTCTAACTTGTCAATCTGGAGATAGCCAATGAGTAGCCAAAGAGGCCTATGCATGGGTATGGCTTTTTTCCTGAGATTTCTGGGAAATCTTGCGGTATTTCACAATCAGAGAAGAGAAACTTGACTGAGACTAAGAACTCCTGACAAGATGAGATGGCAGCATGCTGATTGATCGTGATTCCTGAAGAATGGAGGAGCTGAAAGAGAAGTCATATGGGCTTGCTCTGATTGAACCAGACCTCTGGGGCTGGAGAAGCCAAAGAGAGGCCCCTGCCAGTGCTGATTTGCTTCTACTGCCAATGGACACTGCTGATGGACCCTCAGTCCTGAAAATGAGAAGCCATGGAGAAACCCCTGCCAGCTCCAGGATGCCTCTACTCTAGCTGGATACACAAGACTCTGCACCCTCTGGCCTGTGACTTCGTGAGTTGAAAGCAGACTTTATAGACTGGTATAGAACATATGGGCTAATATTGATCCTATGACCTTGGACTGGACTGGGTTGGGATGCTTTCTCAATGTTCCATTCTTCTTATATTTAAGCCATTCCCTTATATCCATATGCATGTCTATAAATTTGTTTCTCTAGTCTACCCAAACTAACATGGTCACTATGGGTTAGAATCTTTTCAATGATACCTAACAGCATCAACAATAATCACTTATCTAGTTTATTCTATCTACCCAAAACTATCTATCTATCATCTATCTATATCATCTATCATCATCATCATCTGCTTAACTACCTATCAAAGATTTATTTTAAGGAATTGACTCATGAGATTGTGAGGGTTGCCAAGTCTGTTGGAATAGTAAAAGGAGGCTGACAGTCCTTTGTCTGGTAGACTAGTGGTGGGCTGGAATATCTGGTAGAGTGTCTATAGTATGGTGCTAAGGAAGATTCCTCCTTCCTCAGGAAACCTCAGTTTCCTTAAGGCCTTAAACTGTTTGGATAAAGCTCTCCCACATTGTAGAGGATAATCTGCTTTATTAGTGCCCAATTGATATAATGGTAAACTCCATGCCGATATATCCATAAAACCAATATTAGACTAATGTTTGAAAATATCTGGGTATCACAGTCTAGCCAAATTTATATGCAAAATTAACCCATCTTACTCCCCAAGGAGCCTGAGCTGCTTCAACAAAGTCTACTTTGTAAGTCAGAAGGTCTGAGGGTTGGGGCAGGGAGTCTAGGTTAAGCCTAGATGGTTTCTTTCTACTTCTCTTTTACACAGAGACCTGATGAGTCAAAGCTTTTCTAGAAATGATACATTTTTTTCTCCTTTCTGCAGTCTAAAGCCAGTGCTTATATGGTTATATATATATATTTTCTTATTCATTTCCTTGGGTGGTGGTTACTTGACTTCTTCTTTCAAAATGGACTTCTGAAGGCAAGCTACATATCTCTGGAGGTAGTGGTGCTGGTGATGTGTGTATGTGAAAGAGAGAGAAACATGCATTAAGTGGAGGAGGTTGTAGTTTAGGGGATGGTGGTGGATGAGTTCAGCTGAGTTTCTGATAGTTCAGGTCAAGTCCCTTCAACTGGCAGGGAGTAGTCACCTGGTCCAGGCTCACCAGCCAAGTGCAAGCCCTTTTAAAAGTCACTGAACTGAAGATAAATATGCAGCCCATAATAGCCTTTGCACTTGATCTTCTTTACTACATGTTCCACATTTTAAATTCTTTCACTCCAATCCTGTATTCCTCTGGATTTCTCAGAACAAACATTAAAGTAGGGGAAAAAAGCGTGATTGGATTGCTTTTTCCTTCAACCCTTCCCACCCTTTCTGAGTGACTTGCTGTAAACTGGGACAATAAATCTTTATTTGGACAGGGTGACAGCAGAAGAAGACATCCACCATGCAAAAGTCTGATGAACGTTGGACTGTAGAGGGGTAATGTGGAACTATTTGGTTGTTTTAAAATTTGCATTAAAAAAACATTTTACTTGGGGGGGGGTATTACAACTCTTATCACAATCCATCTTTCCATCCATTGTGTCAAGCACATTTGTACATTTGTCGCCATCATCATTCTCAAAACATTTCCTTTCTACTTCAGCTCTTGTTATCAGGTCCTTATTTTCCTCTCCTTCCCCACCACCACCCCATGAACCCTTGATAATTTATAAATTATTATTATTTTGTCATGTTTTACCCTGTCTGATGTCTCCCTTCATCCACTTTTCTGTTGTCCATTCCCAAGGGAGGGGGTTACATGTGGATCTTTGGGACGAGTCCCCCTTTCTACCCCACCTTTCCCCACCCTCCTGGTATCACCACTCTCACCACTGGTCTTGAAGGGTTCATCTGTCTTGGATTCCCTGTGTTTCTAGTTCCTCTCTGCACCAGTGTACACCCTCTGGTCTAGTTGAATTTGTAAGGTAGAATTGGGATCATGATAGTGTGGGGGAGGAAGCATTAAAGAACTAGAGGAAAGTTGAAAGTTTCATCAGTGCTGTACTGGACCCTACCTGGTTCATTCCCTTCCCCTGACCCTTCTGTAAGGTGGGCCTACAGATGGCTTTGGGTCCCCACTCGACACTTCCTCTCACTCACAATAATGTGATCTTTTTTTCTTCTTTGATGCCTGATACCTGATCCTATTGACACCTCATAATCACACAGGCTGGTATGCTTCTTCTATGTGGGCTTTGTTGCTTCTCAGCTAGATGACCACTTGTTTATCTTCAAGCCTATAAGACTCCAGGCACTGTATCTTTTGATAGATGAGTACCATCAGCTTTCTTCACCACATTTGCTTACACACCCACTTTGTCTTCAGTGATTGTGTTGGGAAAGTGAGCATCATGGAATACAAGGTTAATGGAACAAAGTGTTCTTGCATTGAAGGAGAACTTGAGTGGAGACCCAATGTCTATCAGTTTCCTTAATACTTAACATATAAATATATGCACATAGATCTATTTCCCCATCATCATATATACATATATTTACATATGTACTTGCCTATATTTAGACCTCTATAAATGCCTTTTGCCTCTTAGTTCTTTCCTCTATTCCTTTTTCTTTCCTCTTGTCCCACTATCATGCTCAGTCTTCATTTGGGTTTCAGTAATTCCTCCCTGTTACATTGCCCTTGATCAAGCCCTACCAGGCCTCCTACACCCTCCTCACCCTCAATTTTCTATCACTTGTTGATCCCTTGTTCCTGATTAAAAAATAGCACTTAAAAATATAAGTTACCTATATCTGTAGGTCAGGGGTTATGTGTAATGCCTAGACTAATCACTGAGTGGAAGAAGGCACTGTTAATCCTGTTACCTGAAAGGCAATGCAGAACAACAGGCCTGAGAGATTATTTCCACCTTCTCCAGGGGAGACTGAAGACAAATAATTCCTCATGTTTGCACTGGTGTTTTTCTTCACAGAGTCCAGAGCTTCAATGTATACATTCTTAACTGTCCACTTCATTTTCCGACAGATGTAATTGTAATTGTTCATTTCCATCTCTCCACTGCCCATTTCTGCTCTCCTGAACAGGTCATAGTTTTCAATAAGCCATGTATATGTCTAGGACCCTACAATGCTTTTATCAACAGAGCACTTCTTGTAGAAAGATTTAGCATGTCATGGATGGCCAGGAGGAACCACTTCACCCAACTTGTGCTTAGAATAGGGTCAAACCCTTCATCTTGAGTTTTTATTGGGACTTTAGTCCAATTGAGCACTGCTGCTTCCTCATATAGAGTTGAGAGGTTATAGAAATATTTGATCAGTGAAATTACCTATGGGCATTATTTCTGTTACTTCCCCACATGTCATTGTGAAAAATTGACTTACTCAGTCTAAAGGATGCCTCTGTTCTGTCCTTGTTATAATCACAGATAATAGCACAACTCACAGTGTTTTCAAGGCCACTCTCATGGACACCAAGGGTCTAGCCACAGTAAATCATAATGAAGAAAATATTGAGTTAAAAATTGAGGGTTGATGGTACTCCCTCAATGCAAGAACACTTTGTTCTATGCATCTGGTATTCCTTGAGGCTCACTGGCCCAACATAATCACTGAATTTAAATAGGTGCACAAGCAAATGTGGTGAAGAAAGCTTATGGTGCCAGCCATCAAAGGATATATCTGGGGTCTTAAAAGCCTGAAGATAAACAATAAGCCATTTACTTGAGAAGAGACCACACCCACACAGAAGAAGCACAACAACCAGCATGGCCACACGGTGGTGAAAGGTCTAGGCAATAGACGTCAAATGGGGGGAGGGGGAGACATATCACTGTGTGCACACAGCCCCAAGGTGCCCACTGAGGACATGTGGGAGCATGAGCAAAAGTGGTGAAGATGGTGCCCAGCTATCAAAAGTATAGCATCTGGGGTCTTAAAGGCTTGAGCATAAACAAGCAGCCATCCAACTCAGGAGCAACAAAGCCCACCATAAAAAAAGCTCACTTGCCTGTGCGATCATGAGGTGCTGAAACAGTCAGGTATCAGACATCAAAGAACAAAAACCAAAATCAATGGACCAATTGACTCATAATATCACTGAAGACAAATGGATAGAGAGGCAAACAGAGTAGAAGAAATGATGGTGCCCAACTACCAAATGATTGAAGTCTGGAGTCTCAAAGACTTGAAGATAATCGTGTCGCCATTCAGTGCAGAAACAGCAAAACCCACATGGAAGAAGCACACCAGCATGTGTGATCAAGAGGGGCCGGAGGGAGCAGGTATTGAGCACCAAAGAACAATAATCACATCATTACAAAGGAGGGGGAGATCAGGGTGTGGACCTAAGGCCCACTGGTGGGTAATTGGTCACCCCTTTGCAGGGGAGTTAGGGGGAGGAGACAGATCAGTCAAGGGGAAGCCAGGCAGTGATGATGCATACAAGTTTCCTCTAGTTCCTGAAGCCTTCCTCCCCTGCCAACCATCATGGTCCTAATTCTACCTTACAAATCCAGATGAACTGTACACTGGTGGAGAGGAGAGCTGGAGATATGAGGAAACCAGGGTGGATAAGTCCATTCAGGCCAGTGGTTAGATTGGGACTGCTGGAAGGGTAGAGAGAGGGTGGGGTGGAGAGATGGAACCAACCGCAAGGATATACACATAAGCTCCTAGTTGAAGGATGGGCATCAAAGGAGTGGGTTGGGGGAGAGGTCGAGCAGTGTGAGATATGACAGAACAATAATAATTTATAAAGTATTGAGGGTTGATGGGAAAGAGAGAGCAGGGGAAGAGGGGAAGGGATGGAAAAGCTGATACTAGAGGCTCAAGGAAAAAGGCGGATGATTGGAGAACAATAATAGCAGTGGACATGTGAGGGTTGAAAGGAAAGTATAATGTCTTCTAATTCATTCAAGGTGAACTTTGATCCTAGGGACTGAGGTCTCCTTTCCTCCCAGAAGTCTTCAGTTGGGACCAGCCCAGTCCTCCTGATGTTCTAATGTTTCTTTCCCAAGGGGAAAATCAGCTTCTTTTCGAACTTACTGTTTTCCTCTGCACATATTATCAAAGGAGTCAGCACATAAGAATTACTATCACAACCCCCTTCCCCCCCAAGCCATGGATACTACTGGATTCTCATTTTCATAACCAAGGAAGGCATTCTGTGCATTTCCCCTGTGACTTGCTTTCTAGTTCCTTGCTACTGTCTCTTCCAGATAAAAGCTGTGACATTATTATTTCTATATCCTGTCTCATTGATATGGTTATGCTGGGATTTAAAGAGAGAGAGAATAAAAGAAAATATCTCTTGATTGAATTTTGCTCCCACCACATTCAAAAAACCTTAACCTAACAAGTCAGTACACTGAAAAGAGAACTCATAAGAACAAACTTCTCATCCACCCCAGCCTTTTCAGGGCCTTGTCCTGTGTGTTCTACTATTAATCATTCCAGAAGTATTTACTGGGCAATAACACTGACAGACACAATAATGAAAGATTTAGTATAGTGATGAAAAGTATAGTCTCTACCCTCAATTAGAGGGGCGGTGAAAAAGAAGAAGACCCTTGACCAGATGTGCTGCCACAGTGGCTGCCACAATGGACTCAAGCATAGTAAGCATTGTGAGGATAGTGTGGGTCTGAGCGTTGCATTCTGTTGTGCATAAGGTCGCCATGAATCAGAATCAACTTGACCACACCAACTCTCAACCTTTGTGTAGTATAGCCTCGTAACTTGGAAGTAAATATGTATAAAGTAACTGTACTATAAAGTGAAAAAACAAAAGATAGCAGTCTTTGCTTCCGTTCCCAAGAAAACAGAGCCTGCTGCAAAAGATGTATGCTCCCATTTTTACTCTTGAGGCATGAAATCTCAGGAAAGGAGGGTTGAGGAGAAAAAGTGTGAAGAAGGAACGTGAGATGCTACTTGGTAATAAACTGAAGTGACCAATCGTATATTGACCAGTGGGTGGGGGAGGGGGATTCTTGATTAAAAATTTGGTCTATATGAAGCAACAAAAATTTTCATAGAATGCAAAAATGGTATTGTAATATATTTATTTTAATTTTAAAATGCCGTGGGATGTTGTTAAATTGTTTTTTAAAAAAAGCAGGGTATCTGGTCACTTTAGTAACTACACAATCTCACAAGACAGGACTACCTTCCTATGAGACTACCAGGTGAATTACTGAGTGTCAGGAGAGCCCATGGTAAGTGGAAGAAAGAGATAAGAGAATTTATTCATGAATTCCTAACTTCCTTGCCTCAAAGTTTTCCCTAGATGTGATTATTTTCTCTGTAGCCATGGAGGTGTGTGAGAGTTTAGGTCTGTGTGTGTTATGTGTGTTATGGGGGGTTGCTTGCATAAACATACACACGTTCACTCTCCTGATTGCTTGTATATCTCACTGGATTGAATGCCTCATCAGCAACAGGAAGAAGACAAGATGAGAGACAAGAATACTGTGAGAGTAGTAGCCATACTATGAGGGAAAGGGGAAGGTGGGGGGAGGAAGGGGGAACTGATGATCATAATGACCTATCTACAAACATCTCCCAAGGGGAGGGACACAGACAAGGGGGTAAAGGGAGACATCGGGCAGTACAAGACATGAGAAAATAGTGATAGTGTATGCATTATCAAGAGTTCATGAAGGAGGGTGAAAGTGGGTGAGAGGATAAAAAATAAGGAGCTGATATCAAGGGTTCAAGTAGAAAGAAAATACATTGAAAACGATGATGACATATGTACAAATATTTTCAAGACAGTGGATGGATGTATGGATTGTGATAAGAGTTGTATGCGCCCTCAATAAAATGATTTAAGGGTATTTTTAGAGGTCTAGATACAGGCATGTACATAAGTAAATATGTTTATATATGATGATGGGGAAATAAATCTATGTGCATATATTTATATGTTTATTATTAAGGAAGCTGATGGACATTGGACCTCTACTCAAGTACTCCCTCAATACAAGAACACTTTGTTTTATTAAACTGGCATTCTATGATACTCACCTTCTTGACATTATCACTGAAGACAAAGCAGGTGCATAAGCAAATTTGGTGGAGAAAGTTGATGGTGCCCGGCAATCAAAAGATATAGCGTCTGGAGTCTTAAAGACTTGAAGGTAAACAAGTGAACATCTAGCTGAGAAGCAACAAAGTCCACATGGAAGAAGCATGTCAGTCTGTGTGATCCCTAGGTGTCGACAGGATCAGGTATCAAGCATCAAAGAAAAAAAAATCATATAATTGTGAATGAGGGGGATCACAAAGTATAGACCCAAAGCCCATCTGTAGCAACTGGGCATTTCCTTATAGAAGTGTCTCT
Source organism: Nesogale talazaci (assembly GCA_004026705.1). NCBI lineage: Eukaryota > Metazoa > Chordata > Mammalia > Afrosoricida > Tenrecidae > Nesogale > Nesogale talazaci. The sequence goes on along the minus strand of PVJH01013509.1, from coordinate 11,754 downwards.
GGGAGGAGAGTAACCCATCAGGGTGCAGAATAGCACTGATGAAACATACAATTTTCTCTAGTTCTTTAATGTTTCCTCCCCCACACTATCATGATCCCAATTCTATCTTACAAATGCGGCTGGGCCAGAGGATGTACAATGGTAATGATAAGAACTGAAAACACAAGAAATCCAGCACAGATAAACCCCTCAGAACCAATAATTAGAGTAAAGATACCAGGAAGATAAGGGGAAGGTAGGGTTGAAAGGGGGGACTAATCACTTGGATCTCCTCCCTGGGGACAACTGAAAGATGTCAGACAGTATAAGATATGAAAAAATAATAATAATTTGTAAATTATTAAGGGATCATGAGGTAGTGGGGGCAGGAAGGAGGGGAGAAAATGAGGAACTGAAACCAAGCGATCAAATAGAAAGATGTTTTGAAAATGATGATGACAACAAATATGGTTGGCACAATGAATGTCTGGATGGGTCATGATAAGAGTTGCATGATCCCTCAATTAAATGATTTTAGAAAGAAAAAAAAGAATACTATGGACAAGACTTTAGCATTCCCCAGATCTATGAAACATGAGTAAATCCTTTGCTCTCCTATTTTCAGATGAGTAAGTTAGGATTTTAACAGTATAGTAGTGAAGATTTTGTCTTTTACTGAATTTCACACTTATGAAACCCGAGGCTGCAGAGCTGTATCAGGCGTGGATGGAGAGAGATGTCCAAATGGTGTGCTCACGACTCTGCTTACAGACCTCCATCTGCCTGTCCTAGGTTTTGTCTCAGACATGAGCTCCACAGGAACAGAATTCTTAGTTGCACCAGCTTAGCAAGTTCCAAAATGGATATTCTGTAGACTATGGAATGTCTTACTAAATATACATGTGCATCTATGTTTGTGTAATCTATGTATAAGTATGCATGTGACTGTTGGGGCAAAAATAAAAAAAAATTGTCCACTCCCATACTCGGAGATGTATTGATCCTATTGGAATTATAGTTTGGTTCCAAGCTCAGTCATATCTTATTGGGACACGAATTTAAGACTTGTGCTTTGCCTGGGTGGTAAGAGATGTGGAGCTGTTCCTGGAGAGTACAAGGGGTTGGAAGGTAGCTATTTCTTTTTGTCCATTTAAATTGTCCCAGAGAAAAAGGTAAATTAGATTAATACCTGAGCTCACTACGAGAAGACTTGATTTGCACTTTCCAAAAAACACTATGTTGGCATTCCCTCACATGTCGCAGTGGACATTCCTCCTGATTCAGTCTTCTAGAATGGAAGTAAGAAATTTCTGTGAAGGGGGATCCAGTCCTCAAATGTATTCTTCACTACCAAGGGTCCTGCAAGGTTAGGATTGGTTTTTATAAGGTATAATATTTAAGAAGAAATTATCCTTGAGAATGAAAGATGGTATGTAAGGATCTCAGTTTCTGCTTCTTTCTTTTTCTCCCCTACTTGAATTAACATGAAGTCAAAACCAGATCTGAGAGTGGAATTGGCTGCCACATAATTTAAGCATGTTTGCATAACATTCCGAAAATAATTCAATCAGAATAGGTTTTTCTTGGAATTTATCACTGCCTGGCAAATTAGAGACCAAACACAATTATGCTGTGCTAGAAAGGCATGAGACTCAGCAAATGGAAATGACAGTGGCTGAGAGAAAGGAAACCCACGCAGCCAAGTCGACTCTCATTACCCACAATGGTTCAAAGCAGAACAAGACAATCCAAGGCAGACGTGGAGACAAACACACCCCAGGTTTCAGACTCCCCATTTTCTCTAGTACACAGGAACAGCTGACAGGCCAAGTGGTGAAAGCAAGACATCTTAGGTCTCTCAGAAACAGTTCTGGGAAATTCTCTTATGATGTGTTTTTCCATCTCTTTAGTAAACTGTATGTATGTGGTATGTGTGTGTGCGCGCGCATGTGTGTGTGTGTTTGCTTTTTTTTTCTTTTATGGGGGAGGATCTCCAGGTAAAGAGGAGAATGGGCTAACATAAATGAATGGGGATAGTCAATATAACTTAAGAGAGGAGGGAAGAGGAACGAATCTTTATCAGAAGATCCCAAATGTCTGAGCTTCAGCTTTCTCTCTGAATAATATGCGGGTAAGTAAAATAGCTTTTCTGAGCATATTTTCCCCCCTCATCTTTAAGATGAGAATATACTAGTTAACCAGATATTCTTAGAGTAGTTCTAGAGAACATTTTCAAAAGCACATGAAGCTCAGCTCTTGATCCATCCAGTCTTTTGTTAGATGTTGGCCCCTTCGGGTACGTCTTACCTCGGATTGAATCTGTGACCTTTAGCAGTTCCTCATTCTCGACCTTGTGACTGTGGGCATGGTAGAAAATCCAATCCCTGCTTCCTGAAACAGCGGTGCTTTTAAGCCTCATCTAGCCCCCTCTCTTTCACTCCCTCAATCACCTCATTTACAAGCAGGCTTTGCATTTCTTCCATAGACTGTGGTTTCTCACTCCATATCTTTAGCTAAGATTCCTCATCTGATCTCTACTACCTTCCCAACAATTAGGAGATCCAGCTGTGTCCCCAGGCGCCCATGTTCCTCTGAACTTTGGGTTGTCTTATCGCCTCTCTCCTGTCACAGTGAATGATTCCACCACTCCTGGGACCCAAGATTCTTCCTTGACCTTTCTCTCTACTTTACTGTCCACATCCATCCTTCATGTTCATTTTGATGACTAAATTCTCTCCAATGTGTCTACTTTTATGCCATTGTCACCACCAGCACTCGAGTTCAGGGTGCTGTTCTCTTCTTCCGGGATTATGTTCAAAGTCGCTTCATTTTGTTGTGTATCCAATCGGAACAGATTGGATGGTACCTAACAACTACAACAACAACAACAACAACACATGTCCAAATCATTATTCTCCCTACCTCTGATTTCATACTGTGGAACTACTTCTCCATTCTGTCACCAGAAGGATGCTTCTAAAGTAAAGTGACCAGATTTTAGGTGGGACATCATTGACTGGTGGTGGGGGGGGGGGTGGGGGGGGGAGGGGACGGGGGGGTGGTTGTTGATGAAAAAAATGGTCTATATGGAGCAACAAAGATTTTTATAGAATGCAAAAATAGTATTGTAATATAGTTATTTTAATTTTAAAACACCGAGGGATGTTGTTAAATTGTTAAAAAGTGGGACGTCTGGTCACTTTATTCTAAAGAGCAAATCCAGTCATGAAGGTTTCACAACCTTCACTGGCTTCCCTTTGACCTCAGGATGAACTCTAAATTATTTAACATTTCTTACAAGCCTTATCTCCTCAGCTGGTCCCACCATTACAAAACTGTCCTCATGATTACAAAACTGAACACTGAATGCTTTGTATGCCTGGGGCATCTCTGTCTCAGACATGTCAGTCTTCATAAAAGATCTTCCTTCTTAGAACAATCCCTGCCATACCTTCATTAGGCTAAATCTTATCCCTCCTTGGATGTCAGTTAAACTGCACTTCCTATTGTAAGTTTGCCTGAATTCCATCCCCAAAGTGGAACTGAAAGTAGGTTTTCTTACTTTCATTGGGGTCCTGCAAATGATAAACAACACTTGAATGCTCACCAAAAGGCTGCAGGTTCAGGTCCACAAAGAGATATCTCAGAAGAAAACCCATGTGATCTATTTCCAAAACAACAACAAGCAAGTACCAACAAGGACATGTGTTCATGGAGGGAAGTTTGAACAGCAGAATGGGCAGAGAGGAAAATGCACATAATGAACAGTTCCCCGGCTAAGGACCAGACACCCTGGCATAAGCCAGACCAAGCCTGAGAATGCATATGGCCTCAAAAAATAAATAAAAGATGTAAAAAAGAAGCGGATAGCCCCTGTATTGAAAGACAACCCCCCTCCCTCAATGTTTTTAAGCACTACAGAGGAAGAAGAGAAGAAAAAAGATGGCAATGGAGAACCAGGGCACTAATCCACCCAAGGGGGAGGTTATTGTTTATGGTTCCACAGGAAAGGGAGAGAGTGGACCAGTCCCGGAGGGTGATATTCCTGTACAGAGCAGCTCATTAATAAAATGGAACTTAAGACGTGCTGTCCTATCCCTAGATGATAGCATTCAGATGGCAGTACTGAAGATATAGTCCAAGGAGAGTAGCCCTGGGCACCTCATCTCAACTGGTGGGGGGTTAGTCACAGGGGGGCCACACTGAAAGTCTAAAGGTGGAATGAAAGTGGGGTGGGGCATGAGACTGCTCCATCCTTGATAGCAGGAAGTGCAATGGGGGCTTGTAGAAGGCATGCCTTTAGGCCTCAAATGTGGAGGACTAAAAGAATCTAAGTGCTGTTGAGTAAGCCGGTCCTGGGATATGGACCCCTCAGAAAAATGGGGACTGGACTGATGGATTGTAACAAATCCTTCTTTGTTTTTATTTAAGAGAGAGATGCCCATCTATTCTGGGTCAGGGTAACAACTAGACACAGAGCTAGTTAGATGGTCTTTCTTTTTACTTGTCTGTTTTTAATCTAACTTTTATTTTCCATCATCTTTTCTTTTTCTTTAGGGTGTCTATCTATTTAAGATAGGCAGGATAAACAAGCCCAAGGAGACTGTGATGGGACTGACAATGGGGTGGTAGTGGTATGGGAGGACAGAAAGTGGGGGGAGAGGATTAGTGAGCCAACAAAGACAGGAACAGAGGAAAAGCAAGGGTACTAAAACAAACAGGAAGTAGGTAAAACATCCTGGTCCTATTTGATCCATTGAATATATATCCAAGAATAATTACTGAGAGATGAACGATGATTAATCATGATGGTGGGGCAGGAGGAAAGAAAAAAGAAAAAGAGGAAGGAAGAGAATATATATATATATATATGTATACACACATACACACAGAGAGAGATGTATATATGTAAATTTATAAAGATAGGAGTAATTGTGTATATATTTATGTAAATACAACTAGGAAGTGGATGGACTTTGTGCCTCTACACAAACCTTACTTCAGTATAAGAATGGTTTGTTCTAACAATGAGGCATTGTATGACACTCACCTTCATGACACATTGCTGAAGGAACAATGAGTGCATAAGCAAAGTTGATGGTGAAGAAAACTGATGGTGCCCAGCTATTAAAAGATATAACATCTGGGGTCTTAAATACTTGGAGTTAGACAAGTGACTACCTAACAGGGAAGCCACAAAGCCCATATGGAAGAAGCATGCCAGCTTGTATGATCATGAGGTGTTGATAGGAAAAGGTATCAGAAGTTCAAAACCAAGCAACTAAATTGGTGTGAAGGGGTGTAGATTTAATGAAGATCCAAATCCCACCTGTAAAATAATGGGACAGTCCTTCAAAGAAGGGCCACATGGAAGGAATGCCAAGTCCAGGGTGCAGAATAGTACTAATGAAACATTTCCTCCCCTCACTATTCTGGTTCTTATTTTATCTTATTAATCTTGTTAGATATGAGTATGCCCATTTGTATAATTAAAATCATTTGATGCATGAAAGCCCAAGATACATAACCCTTCAGAAACAGTAACAGGAGTAATGATTCCCTGAGGACATGGGAGGAGAGGCAGGGGAAAGGTGGTGAAGGGGATGCTAACAGCAATGATGACTGAATAATCGGGCTTGATGGGAATGAATAACAGAATTGTAGGTGAATGGATATATTGGATGGTATGATACATGGAAAATAATAATAATATAACAAAACAATAAGGGCTCCTGGGGAAAGGATGTAGGAAGGAGGGCATCAAGGGGAGCTGTTACAGAGGAGTTAAAGAAGAAAGAAAATGTTTGGCAGCAATTGCACAATTATGCTTGAGCTAATCTAATATTGAATTATTACAACATCTGTAAGAGCTCTCTATAAAATAATTTAAAGAACAACACAAACCCAATCTTTAAAAACCCTATGGAGTAAAACAGTCTATGTAGTTTTCCAAGACTTTAAAGCTTTACAGGAGTAGAACGCCTTGTTTTCCTCCTATGGTGTGACTGGTGTTTTTGAACTACTGAGCTTGAGGCTAGCAACCCTATGCATAGCTCACTATGCCAACCAGGCTTCTTCAGAGGTTCCTAACCCATGGGAAATGAGGATGAGAGCAGTAGACGAAATGCAACCCATTCAGAGAACAGTTTATGATCAATCCCAGAATCTCTCTGTAGTTCCCTCAGGGGTCTTGAATTCATCTTGGCTGATTGGGGAAGGCTCAACAGGTTTACCAGTAGCTTCTACAGGATTACAAGCAATGGTTTTTGACAAAGAATGCATAGCTTCCTCTGAGAGGAAACCAGAGGCCCTTCTCAGATGCAAACCTCTTCTGGAGTAGCAGGACTTCATAAGCTATCATATATCAATAACCATACAATGTTCCAAATATTCTACTGCTAAAAACAAAACAAATAAAATCACCCACAAATTCAAAGTGAACATTTCAACATGTACTCAAGCTTCACTTTAATGGAGATACAACCCCTGGCTTATAAGAGAAGGCTATAGAAAGATCAAGAGGAAGATCTGTTGTCCAGAAAGAGGTTTTTACTAGGAATTCCTATGAAATATCTGGATTCAGATGTTTGGGGATATATTTCTATATCCCTGGCAAGATTTTATCGTATATATTTTAGACATGTTGTCAGGAGACACCAGTCCTTGGAGAAGTACATCATACTTGGTAAGGTACAGGGGAAGCAAAAAAGAGGAAGGCTCTGAACAAAATGGGTTGACACAGTGGCTACAAGAATGGGCCCAAGCTAGGAACAATGATCATGATAGCTCAGCACCGGGCAGTGCATAGGATTGGTGTGTGTCAAAAGCACGTTGATGGCCCCTTAACAACAACAGTAGTCCTGGAGCCCCAGTGGCACAGTTCATTATGCCATTGACAGCAAGGAGGATGGCTTGAATTTACCTGTGGGCCTCTGGCTCCTGAGACAAATAGGAGTGCAGTGAAACCCAAGAGGATTTCACTATGAGTTGGAGCCAGCTATGTGGCATTGAGTTTTATTTCAAGGCAGAGAACCTTTCTCAGGGAAGCCACAATCTCTTTGGGTTAAGAGCTTTAAATAGAAGAAAATTTTATGATTTTTATCAACAGCAAAAAGGAGAGAGAGGAAAAAAGGGCGAGGTGTGGCTAGAGGCCCACAAAGCAATAAAGCATGAAGAATCTTTTTTTGGGGGTCAGTGAGCACCTCAGTCGACACTTGATCAATTTCTCCTCTGTATCCTTAGGCTTCACTAGCAATTGGGCTGATGGAATATGTTTGAAGCCCAAAGACTTCAAGTTCCCGAGGTCTTGGTGGTCTTAATGAATAACCTTCATTGTGGGGTATCTTAAAGGCACTTCTTCATCTGAATATAAATCCTTCATTCTCTCTTCCTGCATTGCATTCCCAACCTCCACCCTTCCACCCACCTTCCACTCCCCTTTGTTCCACAGATCATTAGGAAGATATTAAGTAAATCATTCCAGTCTTAATAGGGCATAGGAGAAACACCTTATCTATAACTACATCGCCACTCCCTCTGCCCAAAGCAGGTGAAATGAAGATATAGCATTTTCAGAAAGAATTCAGCATTGAGGCAGAATGATCCAGAAGGATGAAATCCTTACCACGAATGGGCAAGACATCAGATCAGAGGAACTCTACCTTGGGTATTCATGTGGCAAAGAGCACCTCAGAGAAGGACCATGGTACTTGGAAGGTGAGATAGAAGGGGACCCCAAGTGAAAGATGGCACAGTGCTGGCTCTGTAGCCCAACTGTCAAAGTGGATATCTGTTACCCTCCAGCATAGCTCTGTGACCTTGGACAAGTTTCTCAACCCCTGTAATGTCAATATACACAAAGGCAAGTCAGAGGTCCAAGACAAAGCTATAGCAGTCTGCTTCAATAACGAGTATAGTCCTGAAAACCCTATGCGGCGGTTCTAGTCTCTCCTGTAGGGTATCTATGAGTCAGATTCCAGCCAAAAGTAATGGATTTGGGGACTGAAGGTTAATGCTAACTGTGAATATTAAATAAGTAGTCATGGTGTCAAAGTAGGCACAACACGGGGTTGCTAATATCAAGGTTTTCTGTTCAAGCCCACCAGCCGCTCCTTGGGATCAAGACAAAACAGCCAGCTCCTATAAATATCCACAAGCCAGAAATCCTAAGGAACAGATTTGTTCTCTCCTAGACGAGGGCTTGCTTATTTATTGTTTATTTAATAAACATGATATCTGAAAAAAGCCCTAGGTTGCAAAGTAGAATCAAAATCTAGAACCTAGTTTCACCACCCTTCTTGTGCGCGCGTGTGTGGGCACACACACACACAAAGATCTATTCATTTTCTTTCGTCACACCTCTTTTCCTACACTGTTCCTCTTTTCTTTTCTTGTTCCTGGAGATAGGCTTTCTGTGTGAGGTGCATTCTGGGAGCCCAGATTGAGTCCACTGCTGCCACCACCCTGCGGAACCTCAAAGAACACCTGGAGTGCCACGGAGCGGAGTCAGTTCCATCCATTTGCTGCTCTCCCAGCCCTGCTCACAATGTAGCTGGCCTCTGCAAAGCGGTAGAGTGGAGGGGACGTCTTTACTGAATTTAATGTTGAAAACGGGGAAGATGGTCATGTAAAATTTGAGAAATCCAAAGTTCCTTGGAGGAAGAAATGCCATGTAAATGAAATCGATCCTTCTCACCGCAGTGAGGCACAGGCTTGTAAGCCTAGGGGACAGGATGGATGTATCTTCCCTCGTCTATGAAATGAACAGCTGGCCAAGGTTCATCAAAGAAAGAGCGAATGTGATTGATTGACTGTGACACTCAGTAGGATGAGAAAGATTGCGATATGATTCAGAGGAAGACATGAACACGCTTGACCGTTCCTCTGAGCCAATGAACCACAGGAGCGGGATGAGGATGTAGATTTACCAGAAATTGATGGAGTCTGTGATGACTCACAGTGACAAAGATGATGAAAAGGGCTAGCTATGGACTCAGGCATAATGACGTCAGCAGAATTTTGAGAAAGAAAAATGTCTGGTCTGCCAGATTCATAATGGAAAGGAGTCCTGGAATGCCAACTGTAAAGGCAGATGCTACCTTTGCTTTCTGGGGCACATTTTTCAATTGCTTTGATTTTGTAAAGCAGTGCTTCTCAACCTTCCTAATGCTGTGACCCTTTATTACAGTTCCCTCAAGTTGTGGTGACCCCCCAACCGTAAAATAATTTTAGTTGCTACTTCATCGCTATAATTTTGCTACTGTGAGGAATTGGGTGACCCTATGAAAGGGGTCCACAGATTGAGGACTGCAGGGTGAACATAAGTCAGCACTGCCATAACCTTGTGCGTGAACATTTCCCTTGCATGAACTTCCATGAAACTGCTGGCATTTTGTTACAGAGGTTGTAATAAATCAATGCAACATTTCACCTAACTCTCCTTTACTTCATGACACAGATAGCACCACCCATATAGTGGTGGCTTTGGCAGCTATGGGGGGAATGGTTCTGGGAAGCTGCATATAACAAAACTCACAGATGCTCAAGCCTATCATATAAAAAGATAGCCATGTTTGCATGTAACCTATAGGAGGTAAACTTTCAAAAAATTCATGGAGAAGTGATCTTTTCGTTCCATTTTTCTTGATTGTCATTTTAAATGTCTGGTTTACTGTAATTTCCTGCATTATTGCCATTCACTGGGATGGAATTTATATTTTTGAGGAAGAATTGGGCGTATTCCTTTGTGCAAATGAAGAGAGTTTCTATAATGTTCATAGACAACTTTTATCAAATGGACCTGGAATAGGATATTTCGGATGCACTTGCAGCAGTTGGAAAAGAGAGGGATACAATTTGATTAAAATGTAAACAACTGTGTTGTCCTGTAGAAAAAAATATTCTAGAATCCAAAATGTCTATTTTTTATCCACTGCTGTTTGCGCGGATCCCCGTGTATATTCCAGGCACATAACGAGGCCTTTCTCCATATTACTTCTACGGCCCATCCTTAAAAGTAGGTATGGCTTTCCCCATTCTGCAATAGAGGTGCCTGGATTTTGGTAAATAAAGTGATTTGTCTTGAGGTCAAAATAAAGAGGTTGCAAATGATCCAAGTAGCCTTACAGTCTAGCTAGGAAAGGGAGGCTGGAGGCACCAGCAAGACACTTATTTCTGATGGTCTGTCCACTGAGTCCTGCAACATGTCTGGGACAGTGCCTGGTGCATAATACCCGGTCCGTCAGTGTTCTTTGAATATATGCTGAATGAATCGATAAATAGTGAACATGGAAGCACGTCAGTGGAGATGTTCTTTTACATGTTTAAAATAATCTGAATGAACACTTTGCCTCCATGTGTATTGTGTGGTATGATGATTTGGAGCTGTGTAGTCATAGCAACCCCATTCACAATGTAGACCCAGCACTACACGCTGCCCAGGTCTGGAGCCTCCTCACAATTGCCTGAGCCCATTGTTTTGGGCACAGTGTCAAGCCCACTTGTTGAGGTTCTTCCTTTCTCACTGTCCGCTTTACTAAGTATGTTGCCCTTCTACTGGATGTTGTACCAGCCACCCTCTATTCATTTCTGAAAATAATTGCATTAATATATTTGGGTTGTCATAAACAAGCACTGCAAGTGGCATGGTTTATAACATCAGAAAGCTATTCTCCCATAGGCTAGAAGTCTAAAATCAAGGTGTCCTACAGGCCCATATCCTTTCTAAGACATTAGAAAGGTTCCTTTATCTCTTTTGGTGGTTCCAAGCATTCCTTAGTGTGCAAACATATCATTCTGGTCTCTGCTTTCATCTTTATATGGTCATCTTCCTGTATGTCTGTCCTCTGGGTCATTTTATCCTCTTATAAAGATATCCATAGCATTGGACAAGGCTCACGTTACTCCAGAATGACTTCCTCTTACAGTGACTAATATACAAAGACACTCGTTCCAAATACATTCACATGTACAGGCACTTGGTGTAAAAGCCTGAATAATCAACTCATATTAGTAACATTTAAAGTTTGGAGTATTTATAGAAGTAGCACAAAATACATTTTAGAACAAAAAAAGCAACTGTATGAAAAATTAGACCCATCCCAAACATCAGAATCATGATATTTTCATGTCTTCCATCTAGAGAATGTTTTCTCCACTGGGTTCTGGTAGCATCTGCACTACTATGATTCTAAAAGTCATGAATCACCCAAATTTCTGATATCCGCTACCATCTTTCTCTGTGTTCTTTCCCGTAGCAGATTCATTCGTTGTCATAACGTCCACGAGATCCCACTAGATAGGACACTTACATCACCACATGAGCCCCAGCTTTCCTCGCGAGCTCTGGCTTCTCACTTCAGCAATGTGTTTAATATTTTTACCTTGATGTCTTTCTTGTGGATCAGACACATGATCTTTTCTCTTTCTGGCATGCCTGCTTCAATTACAGGCCTCACCCCTTTCCTAGGTATTTCGTTCAGAAACATCTATAATTAAGTAATGTTCTGCCCTTTGACTTAGCCCACCCAATTAGATGCCGGAGTTGAAACTCTTACCTCCACGGCTTCTCATGTTGATCTTTTAGTGTGCTGCTGTTAGATTTGCCATCTTGGAGCTTCGCTTGATCCACCTCTGCATTGCCTGTGGTTTGGCAAAGTATGGAAAATGGCACGACATTTTAGGTTGACATTCAAGACCCTGGATATGTGAATTACATTTTATTCATCTCCTCCAACTAGCTTTCATACTCGGTTTTCTAGTCTTTCTGAATACAAC